>JADBJO010025267.1:0-24004 GCA_016801955.1 Conus betulinus
ACGCTTGTTGGATCTAGATGTACAGGGGGGATAGAGCTGTTTGTGGAGTTTATGGGGTCAGGATGGGATGTGGGCTGGTGGGAAGGGGTTGGGGATTGGGGTGGGGAGGGGAGAGGTGGCGAGTGGTGGGGTTGGGGTTTGGGTGGGAATGTTCTTGCTGTATGAATACACACCAGACAAACATGATCTGCAGTTCTAAACAACAAAATAAAGCATGTTGCATGTGGCATACCAGAGCACCAAACGAGCTGCACACCGAGGCGACTCCCTTCTGCTTTCCAGGACGCTCGGTTCTTAGAAACTGCTCCTGGTCTCCGCAAAGCGGAGAGTGGTTTATACATGCTCGATCAAAAAGGCCACCCCATCTTCTGCGCGTCTCGGACACTTGCGTCCCCTTCATGGCCATGTTAGCAACCTAGCTTGTGTCTCCACCTGACGGCGTCAACTCACGTGTCTAGTCGGGTTGTGGGTTCACACACAATGTCTCACATTTCTCTCTCCCTAGTCCCACCTGCGAGTGACTCTACCAGCCGCACGCTGGCGAGCCTGTGTGGATGCGATAGGGGAGGGGGGGAGCCTCCGGCCATGAAGGACGGTGGCAACCTCGCAATAAATAGATATTGACTGTCTCTCATTGCCTGTAGCATCGGTCGATGTCAAGGGTGCGGGCTGCCGCGGCGCGCGAGAGTGTTGTTTGGAGGAGTTCGGCAGGACTAGCACTCCCTCTGTCCTCCGAGACGGGCGCTAGAGCCGCTTCACAGCCGCTGCGAAGCGTCTCTAACATCTTCTACTGTATTGGAAGCCGAGGGACCACTGCGTACATGCTCTGTGAGTGGGTCGATCGGCAGATGTGTGAACCTACAGACAAAACGAAGAACGCGTAGATACGCGACAACCAAACCACACAAGGAGTCGGGAAAGGTGGATCGCGGTCAAATTGCAGACACGACAGAAGGTAGTAGGCCCAGAGGGAAAGCAACCCTCAGAGATCCGACACACAGCAAAGATTGTACTGATCAGTGAGCACATGTCATTTCCTTTAAAAACATAACAGTGCCCTGAATTACATGTAAGCTCTAAGCACTCACAATAATCTTGTTCAAACTCTCACTCACACATGCACACACACACACACACACACACACACACATTCTCGCCGTCTGTCTGCAGATCTGTTGGTCTGTCTATGCATAACCAAGCATACATGCATCTTCACACACAAACCTACGCAACCTACTGAAACTAAAGCTGACCTTAATCTTGTGTACGCTTGAAGCACCCACAAAAGTAAATCTTGCTCACACACACACATTCACGCACCCATACACACACACATTCATGCACACACACACACACACACACACACACACACACACACACACACACACACACACACACACACACACACACACACACACACACACACACACACATACACACACCACACACACACACACACACACACACACACACACACACCACACACATAATCATACAACCATGCATGCATGTACCCTCACAGACAAGCCCATAAAAAAATAACATATACACCCAGACCATACCTTAAGTTTTTGCAGGCTCTTGCGCTCTGCGCTGAGGTTGTTGAGCAACATGGTCTGTTCATGCTTGAGGTCCTCAACCTTGTGATTGGCTGTGGCCAGATCCTCACGGCGTTTGGTGGAGTTGGTTTTCTCCTCCGCCAGCTGTGGGCCATCAACCATAAAGTTCCATTGGTTAGGACATGGTCCGATTCAATTCGTAACCTGTCTCGCATTAAACCCTGAACATTTAACTCATTTGGCAGTTTTTTTCCTTTTGTTTTGTGATATATATATATATATATATATATATAGATATATATATATATATATATATTTTTCCCTTAAGTTTTTTTTTTGTTTTGCTGTCCCAACCTCTGCGCCACCTCTCAGAGGCAGTGCATCCACGCCGCTCATTCCCACACCCCATCCACAGCCACAGCCTGGTCGGCCCCGCTGCAGCCCTGGCACTGGCAATCCACAGGGAGCAGTCAATGTCAAGTTGTCAAGAGGCAAGCCACCGGAGGAGACACTGCACTGGTGCCGAGTCACTTCGGTGGTGTTCAGTGGTGCCTGTTCTGATCTAACATACGCAGGACACCACCTACTAAGCCCCCTACTGACAACAATAATTGCTTAGTCGCGGAGCCGGCCGGCGTGAGTGAGCTCTCCCTCCGGAGGGCACCACCATGTCCGTCCAACAACAGCCCCCATGGACTCGCTGATACCGGTGACCCTGACGGAACCAACCATGGCCACAGATGTGGAGAGGACATCGAAACTGAGGTCACCATGAGAGCAGGGCATGAAGGCCACAGAACTTGAGACATTTTTTTTGTAATGCTGATCGATGAGAATGGAGATGATTAAGGTGATGCTACAGATTTCCATTTCAGTCTGAGACTACATGACAGGACTGTACTCTACACTTCCTTTCATAATATATCCCGGCATCAACCAGGCCCGACAGATACAGGCACCTGCAGTGTTGGTCAGGAAATTTGAGCAACACTCTCAGAAATGCATCCATTAAGTGGATGAAACTCGACTGTGTGGTCCCAGTCTTCCCAACTGAGTTCACAACATACTCAACTCTGGGTAGGAGCCGGTCGGGGCTCGATGGATTCAAACCCACGATCTCCCAGCTGGGAGTCCGCGACACTGACCACTTCGTCACGGCGGCTGTTTTTTTTTTCCCCCTTAAGTTAACTAGAAGCATCAGATTTGCCTTCAGGACTTTGAAAAATGGAAGAATGGGATATGCAATAGTTCATTTTCAATCTTTGAAAAAGTGTTTAAATAATGCGTTTAGTGGCTATTTCCATTTTATGAAATCGTAAACAAAGAGTATGCAATGATTTCTTTCGTACTGGTCAAAACTGTATCAATAAGACATGCAGTAGTTCATCATTAATCTTTAACACCAAAAATATCTAGTGGTCAATTTCCAAGCAGTGAAAAATCTGTCAAAAAAAAATATATGCTGTGGTTCTTTTCCAAAGTGAGAAAACTATACATAAAATATTCTGTGGTTCACTCCAATCTGTGAAAACTGCATACATGAAAAACATTATGGTTCATTTCCAGTCTGTGAAGCCTAAATATAAATGAAATGTGTGGTGGTTCATTTCAAATCAGTGGAAACCGTATGAAAAAAAAAAAATAGGCAGTGACTCAGGTCCAGGCTGAGCCAGTTCTCTACCTTTAATAATCCACACGCACTGCTGCCTTTTGGCTTCCACATGGAAACCATTCCAAGAAAGATTGAATCCTCAACAAAAAACAGACTGACATATTATGACAGAATTGTTGATAAATTGTGTGAACATTCAGAACCATGCTGTTGTACACACACACACACACACACACACACACACACTACACACATGCACAAACACAATAGAAGACACACACAAAACACACACACACTTACATACTTACACACTTACACATACAAAAGCACACATGAAGTTGCATACACACACACACACACACACACACACACACACACACACACACTCACACACACTTAAGCACAGACCACACAGGGTAACAAAGAAAGATGCAGAAACAGAGAAAGGAGTGTATGTGCATGAAATGTCACAATTCAAGCCACATTCAAAAACAAACCGAGGTTCTCTCCATCTCCAGCCTCTTTTCCAGGGCAGAGTTGACATTGCCCAGGGTTGCGGATGTCCTCGTTGAGGTGCTCCATCTTAGACTTTAGCTGCTCGTTCTCCACCTCCATCTGACCCAGATTCCGTTTCACCTGCATCCAACACAGCCAAAGGTATTTGTTTCTGTTACTGATTTTCCAGTGTTTCTCTCTTGTCAAAGACAAACAATTCTTTTCTTTTATGTGAATTTCTGGTGTGCCCTTTGATCAAAGAGAAAGATTTTCTTATCTTTTTTTCTCCAGAAACTGAATTTCTGGTGTGTTCTTTGGTAACTTGCCACTGTCTATGAGATTGTGTGTCGCTTAAACTAAATGGTAGGGTAGACTGCTTTTTATGACTATTTTACAACTCACATATGAAAATTCAGGTCACTCATTTGTTCCCTTCAAGTAACTTTAACACTAATACATTCTCCTCCCCTTCACCTGTACCGTCCAAACCCCCCTCCTGATGGAAAAAAAAAAAAAAAAAATTGGCAATAGGAAAGGTGGAGAGACCTTAACAGAAACAGTGCTGACAACTTTGCGAACTGGTATTCGGAAACAGTCACATGCTCAATTGGGTCAAATGGAAGAAGCAGTAGAGTCCATCTTTGTAACATTTTCTTGACAATTTAAATGAAAAGAATCAATGTCGCTTGATACTTTTTTTTTCCCCATCTCTAATGCCTACCTTTGCATGATTTCATTTTCCATCCTTTTACTGACAGTCTACTCCCTTTCCATCTGTGCATCTGATCTGAAATCTCTCCAGCTCCTACATGCTAATCCGTACCTCACTTTCCCCTGTGACATGCTACACTTCTACCTCACTTCCTTCTGTCACATGCTACACTCCTATCTCACTTCCCTCTGTCACATGCTACACTCCTCCCTCACTTCCCTCTGTCACAGGCCACTCTCCTACCTCACTTCCCTCTGTCACAGGCCACTCTCCTACCTCACTTCCCTCTGTCACAGGCCACTCTCCTACCTCACTTCCCTCTGTCACAGGCCACTCTCCTACCTCACTTCCCTCTGTCACATGCTACACTCCTCCCTCACTTCCCTCTGTCACACAGGCTACACTCCTACCTCACCTCCCTCTGTCACAGGCTACACTCCTCCCTCACTTCCCTCTGTCACAGGCCACTCTCCTACCTCACTTCCCTCTGTCACATGCTACACTCCTCCCTCACTTCCCTCTGTCACATGCTACACTCCTCCCTCACTTCCCTCTGTCACATGCTACACCCCTACCTCACTTCCCTCTGTCACATGCTACATTCCTACCTCACTTCCCTCTGTCACATGCTACATTCCTACCTCACTTCCCTCTGTCACATGCTACATTCCTACCTCACTTCCCTCTGTCACATGCTACACTTCTACCTCACTCCCTCTGTCACATGCTACACTTCTACCTCACTTCCCTCTGTCACAGGCTACACTTCTACCTCACTTCCCTCTGTCACATGCTACATTCATACCTCACTTCCCTCTGTCACATGCTACATTCATACCTCACTTCCCTCTGTCACATGCTACATTCATACCTCACTTCCCTCTGTCACATGCTACATTCATACCTCACTTCCCTCTGTCACAGGCTACACTTCTACCTCACTTCCCTCTGTCACATGCTACATTCATACCTCACTTCCCTCTGTCACATGCTACATTCATACCTCACTTCCCTCTGTCACATGCTACATTCATACCTCACTTCCCTCTGTCACATGCTACACTTCTACCTCACTTCCCTCTGTCACATGCTACATTCATACCTCACTTTCCTTTATCATCAACTACATTCTCACTTATGTCTGCTTCCCAATTTCCCATCTCCCTGTGATTTGCCGTAATAATGACACTGCCAACGTTAGGTAGGTAACCAAGGTCTGACCAGCTCATTGGGCTAATGTGCAAGTCAGACATCTGATAACCCATTGCCATGAAACCCTCTTCATAAATTCTCTCATCTTAATCATTCATCTATTTATCCTTCAGCTCTAAATCATGCGCAGTGCGGTCTCGAAACTTAGCAGATGTGGTGCAGTGCATATGGACTCGTTTGCAAGCAGTGACACCCCCTTGATGAAACTGAAGCTGTGATTTGCCACATCCTTCAGTGTGCCATTTACAAGAGCACCTGTACTGACTCCTTCCCCATATAATCCCCCATTCCTTTGCTCTTTCTGCCGGCCAGTTAGTCCAAGCAGTCAATCCATACACAGGAAAATCAGTGCGCACCTGTCTGATTTCTGCCTCCAGCTCTGCAATCAGGCTGTCTTTCTGCTGCACCACGTGTGAGGTTTCTTTATGGGTCAGCTCGCTCCTCTCCACCTGTTGAACAAAGCAGGGAGTAGAGGCATCACGAAGGTTTCTGTGAGGGAAATGTTTACAGTTTCAGAACACTGTGTTACCTTTGCTCAGTTTTTTTTTTTTTTACTACTGACAGAGAGAGAGAGAGAGAGAGAGAGAGAGGGGGGGGGGGGGGGTCAGGGGGTAGTGGTGGGCAGTTGGGAGGGCTGAGATATCCAACAGCTTTTATTAAAAAAAAAAATCACAAACAAAAGAAATAAATTTCTCTCTTAAAGACCTTGCACCAAGTATTATAAAACAAAATAGCATTATCAAAGCATGCACAAACACACACACTCTCTCTCTCTCTCTCTCTCACACACACACACACACACACACACACACACACACAACACACACACACGCACAAAGCAAAACACAATCTCACAAAACGTACATAACAAATCACTCAGGGTAAAAGAGCAATTAATCATAATCACAACAGCACCCACAACAATACGATTCATGATGAAAAGAACAGATAGGCCATGCCCACCTTCTTGATGACGTCGGAGATCTGAGCCTTGTGCTTCTCCTTGTGGGCCTGCTCCTCCTCAAGGCTTTGCAGAAGCTTCTGGTTCTCCTTCTGGAGAATTGTCTGCTCTTTGGCCAGGGTCTGGCTCACCTCTGCCGTGGTGGCCGTCTCCTTCATCTGGTCGCAGATGAAATGAAAACTGCTGTTCACACTACCAGACTCTGTCATGTTTGTTTGTTTTTTTTTTTTTCCAGCCGTGACATGGCCCTTTTGCAGTTGATTTGGCTATAAGCAACATTACCTGTATGTTTTTTTTTTTTTCTTTTTTTTTTTTCCCATTATGTTTTACTCATTTTTCTCATTCTTACATTCCTCCAACAACAATATTTGGATAACCACATACTCACTCATCCCTTAACATGAACTTTTCTCATATTTCCCTCTACAAATAAATGCCTTCTGTCTACTTGGCGTTAAACATTGGCATGTTATTAGGATCCCACCTCCAACCTTGCCAAAACAACAAAGATGGGAGTGCAGAGAGCTAAACATGCCTTCTTAACCAGTTAGGCCGGATGAGTGACTGCCCTTCGTGAGTTAACTTTATGACTCGTTCAGTTTTTCTCCTCTTTTGTTGGCAAAAGAACATGTCCTCCATTCTTCATAGTTTTTTTTTCAGCGTGTTCATGGTTCCTCTAAAGTGGTCTTTTAAGACTGCTTCTGCTTCAGATGAGGAAAATTTTTTTCTCTTCCTTCAGAAAGGAGAACTTCTGATGAAAATATCTGTTAACTGTTCTCGGTCACTGCCTCTCTCCAGCATTCAGCTCTGTTGTTATACTCATTAGCATCTCCCTTGTTGTCTTCTGGGTCGTCTGTTTCGGATACGTTAATGCAACCCATCTGAATCTTATAACTTCAGCAAAACATTTAAAAACAGTGACTGTACAAGCAGCTGGCTTCAGAATATGCCATTTGTCAGACCAGCTGGACTCAAAGAAGTAGAAGACATAGACCTTTCTACCCTAAAATTGCTTAACTGCTATTGGATTTTTTTTTCTTTAATCGCAAAAATGACTGTGTTTTCTACAAAAATTGTGTACAAATCTTTCAAAATTTGGTAAAAGCAGTAGCTGCTAAAAGATCAGGTAACCCTCTAGTCTCTCTGCCGATGGCAGATGAAACCCCTACTCCCCCCACCACCTACCTGCCCTCCACATGATCTAAAGCCAGCCCGGCTTTTACCAAATTTCGGAAGATTTGTACACAATTCTCATCATCACACAATGTGTTTTGTTTATGAAAATGACAGTACACACATGATTGTATAGAAAAAAATGACCCTGTGTATGTACAACATTGTTTTCATTGTTGAGTCCATGCCTCTGAACATAACCCCCTAACTTCTTATTTTTCAGGTATATGCAGACCTGTTTACCAATTTGATTTTACTTTTGGCAATAATAGGAGTATGATGAACTGAAAATGAATATGTAAAGGGAAAAAAAATCTAGAGACTGAATATTCAACTTTAATTGTAGTTGAAGGGGTTTTTTTTCAGTTAATTTTTCAGTACATGTTCATATAATGAGGCACTCTTTGTCGTTTTGAATTTCTTGAGGAAATGGCCACATGCTATGACAGTCACTTTTTTTTTTTATACTCCATATCAAATATCATCTTCTTATCTCCTTTTTTTTCTCCCTTAAACAGATGTGTAAGACCCGCTCAAAACCCTAAAATAAATTAGCATCATGTTCACTGAGCCTCACCTTATGAACCAGTTCTTTCGTGAGACGACCAACGTTTTCTTTGCTTCGAGTTTGTGTTGAACGCAAAGTTTCCACTCTTTTCTCCATGCTCCTGGCCTGGGTTTCCTGTCGACTGTAAGGACAATATTTATTCATTTCATTGAGAGGAGAAAGAAGAAGACTGACTGAGGTAACGAGAAGATAAAGGACAACAGAGGTGTCAGGAAGAGAAGAACAACAAGACAGACATGGGGAGGACAAAAAAAACAACAGAGGCATCAGGAAGACAATGAAGATGAACAACAAAGACGTCAGAAGACAAAGAAGAACAACAACAAAGACATCAGGAGGAGAGAAAGAAGAACAACAGAGACATCAGGAGAGCAAAAAAAGAACAACTGAGACTTTGGGAGGAAAAAGAACGAGAAGACTGGAGGCATTGAGAAGAAAAAGAACAACGGAGGCATCAAGAAGAAAAAGAACAACTGATACCTGGGGAGGAGAAAGAAGGAGAACAACAGGAAGAGATGGAAAGATGGGAGCATGCCTGACAGGAGGGAAGGGAGGAAGAGTTACTCCCCATCTTGATGCCATTGTCCAGGGAACGGAACCTGTGTACCAAACCCAGCAATCCAGGGCGGCTTCTTATTGTCCGTGTTCACCTGAGTTTCAAGCAGGGGATAATATAGATGAATTTTCAATACACTTTGACCCAGTCACAGACAATTATGGCCTATTGGATGGGGAATGGATTCAAAATGATAGGTTGTAAAAATACCTGATCTTGTCGTTCAACATGCTGACTTCCTTGTCCTTCTCCCCGGTCAGAAGGCGTAGAGTGTGAAGTTCTGCCAGGATCTGACACACACACACACACACACACACACACACACACACACACACATACACACACACACACATACATACACACACACACACACATTCATTGACAGATAGATACATTCATATAGAGACATTCTTATGTTGTCATCAGAAGAAATCTTTTTTCTCTCAAAATTTTTTTGATGGAATCAATTAATCTAGCAGAAATGAAACAAAAAAAGTTTGTAATTTCCAACACTAGTAAACAAGAAAATCAAAGCATAAAAAAGGGTAATGTAAATTTGATGAAAAACATCTTTTCACAAAAAAACAAGAGGAATAACATGCAAGGCAAAAAGCTGAGAAATTAGAAGACTTCCTCAAACATCATTTGATAATGTAAAGAAATGTCTTGAATATGTTTATCTCCAAAATTATAAGGTTTTGAGGTAAAAAATAATAACAAAAAATAATTCATTGTAGTATGATAGAAAAGTATGAAACTCCTGCCTGTTTGAAATACAAAGTTGTATCCCCTCCCACTCACTGCTTCATATAAAGATGCAGTTTGTCTTTTGGTATTTCATCAGTCTCCCAGAGACCTAAAAAACTTAATCACTTGTAGATATTGATCTGAGAAAAAATCTGTAAAATCAAACAAAGATCTGCTAAACTGTTTCAGGGTTCTCTTCCTGACAGACAGACAGACACACATACTGTTTCAGGGTTCTCTTGCTGACAGACAGACAGACACACATACTCACACACACATACAAACACACATACATACACACACACACACTCACATACAAACACACACACATGCACACAAACACACACACACACACAAACACACACACACACACACACACACTACCAAAACAACTGCTCTGTAGACAACACCTGCTCGCGGACAAAAAACCCCCCACAGAAATCCAGTGACTGGACTACCTTGGGTCCATCCTCGGGCGTGAGCTGTTCGTACTGGGTGGTGAAGCCTCCGTGCTGTCTCTTGGCCTCCAGCTCAAACTTGTGCAGCACCTCCTGCAGGCGGGACTCCATCTTGACCAGGTGCTCCTCCGCCTGCTGCCGCTCCTCCGACAGGCACGTGTGGTCCTGGCCCAGGGTCTGAGACACAGTCCAGCATGACCGGTGACGCCGCACCAGAGGCTTTTACATTAACGTCATGTCATGATCGTTGACAGGTTATATGTGGTGGTGGTGGGGGTGAGAGAGGAGTGATTTAGGGTGGAGGGCAGATGGGGTGATGGAGGTGGGGTGGGGTGGTTGGGTGGGGGACGGCTGTGTGTGACACATAGCACACGAACAACAGTTGTGTTGTTGTTGTCGTCGTCTCGATGTTCACCACATTTCAGGGAGTTATGTAGAATGCCACAACCTATAGCCAATTCGTAGTGTCTGGGAAATAACTGTTTTTTTTTTTGTTCGTTTGGTTAAAAAAAAAAGTTTTTTTTTTTCATATGAATGAGGAATGAATGAGGTTACTGATGAAGTGTTTTTAATGTTTAAAAAGTGCCCAGTTTTCATCCTGTACACATTTTCTAACAGGGAAGTGTTTTGGCTTTACTGTACAGTATATGTCAGTATCTTCATTATTCTCTGCTGCTGAGTGCTGTGAATTCATAGATTAATGATTTCTGGTTGCATTTTATTCTGCTTCCACCAACCTAACCACAGCTGCCTTGCTGTGCTCTCGGCTGGGATGACTAGAACCGTGCAGTTGAGTTTCTTCCACTTACTGGAAGCATCTCTGAGAGTGTTACACAAATTTCCAGACAAACACTGCATGTGTCTGTATCTCTCAGGCCTGGTTGACGTTAGGAAACACTATGAAAGTAAGCCTAGAGTACAGCCCTGTGTTGCAGCCTCAGACCAGAAAGGAACTGCACAGCATCATGGGCAGCAGCGCATTGTCTCCATTGAAGAGTTGCCTCAAGGTGACTTGACTCTGACTTTTCCTGTGAGTTGTCTGTGCCAGGACTGCAATGGGATAAGCCTGGATATGACTGTGCATGAAGAGCCAGAATAAGCGGTATGGCGGGGGTGGAGGGGAAGGGTGGGGGGAGGGAGGGGGGTAATTCCACCAGAGTGGAAGAGAAAATGAGACAGTAAACAAAACAAAATTAAATAATAATCTTTGGTTTTACGTCATATTCTCGTCATGCATGCCTTGAAATTGTACAGAGCACAGATCTTGTACTGCATGTGAGGTGTTACGCTATGAAAATCTCAGTCAGTCACCATCATCACTTTCATTAATATCATCACTATCACTATATTTAGCCAGCTTTTTTTTCACTAGTTCATTTCAAACGCACAGCTTCAACGGAAGAAAATGTAAGTATAACTGAACACTTTGACATCATACAAATCCAAGAACAGATGGCGCACTGCAGTACAACTGCAAGCCATGATGCAGAATCTGTGGTGCAGGGGATGCCTCACCTCCAGCTCCTGCTCCAAGGAGGACACCTGCGTGGTCAGCTGACAGGACTGGGCCTGGGCAGTGATCAGCTCCTCCCTGACCTTGCTGTGGTCCTGTGTGTCTCTGTCTCCTTCTCATCTTGAAGGCTGCTCAGCTGACCGGCTGTGTTCTGGATGGGGACGCAGGGAATGAGTGATGAGGTAGTGAGTGTGTGTGTGTGTGTGTGTGTGTGTGTGTGTGTGTGTGTGTGTGTGTGTGTGTGTGTGTGTGTGTGTGTGTGTGTGTGTGTGTGTGTGTGTGTGTGTGAGTGTGTGTGTGTGTGTGTGTATGGGTGCATATGTGCGTCTGTGTGTGTGTGTGTGTGTGTGTGTGTGTGTGTGTATGTGTGTGTGCGTGTGTGCGTGCATGCGTGTGTGCGCGTGCGTGCATGTGTGCATGCGTGCGTGCGTGCATGCGTGCGTGTGTGCGCGTGCACGCGCGCGCGCGTGTGTGTGTAAGTGTGTGTGTATGTGTGTGTGTATGTGTATGTGTGTGTGTATGTGTATGGGTGCATGTGTGTGTGTGCATGTGTGTGTGTGTGCATGTGTATGGACGTGTGTGATAACGTTTGTTTGAGTGTAGGCATATGTTCTTGTGTGCATGCAAATTGTTCATACATATGCAGTACATGTAAGCGTCAGACAGGAATGGAAGCACTTGGGAGGTTGGAAAAGAAAAAGACAGATGCGTGAGGGACTCATAAATAGAAAAAAAAACAAAAACAAAGTGGAGATTCATAGATAGAAAAGAAGAAAAACCAAAGATAGACACACACACAGACAGCCCGAGTCCTCACTGTTTGGGGCTGGGGTGACTGCCTTCATCACGTTTCTTATCACTAGGCCTTGACTGTGTTTGGTGTTGGCCCACACAAACTGAATGGGGTGTGTGTGGTGGCTTGGGTACGGTTGGGACAGCGGCGTCGCACTCAACAGGGATGTCATACGGGCTGGGTAAAGGGGTACACTCTCACGTTCATTCATACACCGTATTTGCACAGAGAAAAAACAGACACATCAACATATCGCTTTTAACTTTGTGTATGCTCCTGCGTCGCCGCAGCCACGAGACCCCGCGGCTGAGCCAAAAGAACTCGGGGGGAACAGCAAGAAAAATAAAACAAAAAAACGCGGTGTAGATCGGGCACCCGTTCAGGGGCCGGGGGGGCCGGCAGGCGTGGGCCACCGTCGGGGCCAGGGCCTGCAGATCGCATTGGCCAGAACGGGGTCGGACGGACCCCCGCCGTCCTCGTCCACGACGCCGGCCGCAGCCCCTGGTGGGGCGGCAGCGACTGACAAGCGCGGTGTCTCCAGGGGTTGTGGTGTGGGGGGTGGGGGGGGGGGGTGTGTGGGGTTGGGTGGGGGGTGTGGGGTGGGGGGGGTTTTGTGGGGTGTGGTTGGGGTGGGGGGGGGGGGTTTTGTTGCGGGCGTCGGCGTGTGTGCGCTGTTGGTTGGTGGCTGTGCAGGGGGCATGCTCCGTGTAGAACTTGCAACTGGTGCGCGCGTGTGTTGTTGATCAGATAGAAGACCTCACTTGAATAGGGCAACGGTGTTGTGTGGCCACAGTTGGGGAAATAAAGAGAGGGGGTCAGGGTAACACGTGCAGACGTGCAAGTTCGATGGGTGAAATAAAGCAGTCTGGGAGTGACGGTGCAAACTGTTCTTGGGACAGGGTTTGTGAAATAAAGATAGTTATTGGAACGTGCAAGGGCGTGGGGGGGTTGTCCTTGGGGGGGGTGGGGGGTGGCATGTGTGTGGGGTGGGAAGGCAAGAAGCATTGAACGTTGGAACTGGGCACAGGGGGGAAAAGAAAGTAGAGTGGCGGGGTGAGGGGTGTCTGTGTGGGCCTTGGCAAGTCTGGTGGCCGGCGGAGGTTTTGTGGTGGGTGGGGGGGTGTGGATAGTGTGTCTTGTTGTTCAGGGAGGCAACTTTGAAACTGGGCACGGGGCAGTCATCAGGGGTGGAACCGGCGCAGAGGGCAGGGGAACGGGCCCAGCGTGGAAACAGGGGGAAGAAGAGGGCAGGGGACGGGCAACGGGTGGGACAGGGGCGGGACACGAAGGCGGAACGCAAACGGGCAAACAGGCGGTAACAAAGTATCGGGTCGGTGGTAGGGTGTGATGCCTGCGGGTTGGGCAACGGGCATGGGGCAGGTGAAAGAAAGGAGGCGGTCGGGGACATTGCACGGGGATGGTCAGGTTGAAAGAAAAAGGTGCTTGGGAGTGTTGCGAACGTGTGGTTGGGTGGGGGCACATGTGTGTTTCATGTAAGAAAAAGGAGGCACGGGGTGTGGGATAGGTGGTCAACGGTGTGGGTGCGGTTGGGGGTGGGGGGGGTGCAGTTGTGTGTAGCTTCGAAATCGGCGGCAGGTGGGATCGGGGGCTGCTAGCTGGGGGGGGCGTCGCAGGGTGGGGGGAGAAATGAACTTTTGTTGACGGTGGGTTTGGGCAGGGGAGGGCGGGAGGGGTGGCAGGGGGGCAGAAAGGTGAGAGAAAGGTGCGGAGCGTGGGGTGGGTGTGGTTATTTGCAGACGGGTTGGTGTGCAGCAGTGTAAGAGAAGTTCGGTGGGCTGTGTGGGGAGTGTGGTGTGGGAGACCGACGTCGAGGCTGGGGTGGGAGAAGGTTGATGGAGTCATGGCTGGGAGGTGGGGAATGGTGTCAGTGAACGGGGGTGGTGGGGGCCTTGGTGTTGGTGCAGGGGGGGGGGAGTTGGGAGAACGTGGGAGGGCAGTTGGTAGGTCGTTCGTCGTTGCTGGTGTGGGGGCGTGGGTCAGGGGTGTGAAAGCAGAGTGAAGAAGCGAGGGTCGGCGCCTGTAACGTGTGCAAGGCGGGGGAGACGAAGCTGGGGTAACGTGGTGCTAATGGTGTGGCGGAGGTTGGGGGGCGGTGTGACACAAAGAGCTGGGCATGATGGACGCGACGGCTAGTGGTGGGGTCGTGAGAAGTAGAGGGCAGGTGGAACGGTTAAACGGTCAGGAGGGGTTCGGTGGTAAAAAAGAAAGGTGCACGTTGGAAGGGGCAAGCTGTGTGGCTGGGGGGGGTGGTGTCAGGGTATAACAAATTGGGCGTGGGAACGGGTGGCAACGGGGGAACTTGTGAAAAAGAGTATTGTGTCGTGGGGGTACGGTGCACGCCTAGACAGACAAAAGGAGGGAACGGCAACGCACAGAAAAAACAGAACGCAACGGGCAACAGAAAAGAAAGAACGAGACCGAGCACCAACAGGAAAGAAAGCAAGACACGGTTCAAGGGCAGACAGGGAAAAGAAACCAGGAACGCACGGAACAGGAAGAAAGCGGGGAACGCACAACTGGGACAGAGGAAGAAAGAAGCAGGGGAACGGCAACGAGCAACATCGAAACAAAACTATGGGCCGCAACGAGCAACAGGGGGAAAGAAAAAGCAAGAGGAGACAGGCAGACGGCAACAGGGAAAAAAGACCGGCCGGGGAGGCACGTGCAGAACAGGGGAAAGAAAAAGCACGGGAAGGGGGCAACGGTGGCACAGGAAAGAAAGGACGAGGGGGACGCAACGGCAACAGGGGGAAGAAAAACAGGGAACGGCAAAGGCAGCGGGGAAAGACAGAAGGCCGTTAATGTCAATGGCAGTCGCAGGAAATAAAAACGAGGAACGGGTCAACGGGGCAACAGGGGAAAAGAAAACGAGGGGACGGCGCGGGCAGCAGGGGGGAAAGAAAGGCAGTTGAACGGGCAACGGGCAGGGGGCAGGTGAACAAAGAAGTGGCAGGGGAAACGTGCAAGGCTGGTGCGAACAGGGAAACAAAAAGGCAGGTTAAATTGCAATGGTGTCACAGGGGAAACAAATGAAGTCAGTGAAACGGGGTGCAAAACTGTGGGCAGGCAGGTGGGAAGAACGAAGGCATGGGAACGGCAACGGGGAACATGGACACAAAGAAGGCAGTGGAACGGGCACGGTGCAGGCAGTTGGGAATAAAGAGGCAGTGGAACGTTTGAACGGTTCAAAGGCCCAGGTGGAAGAAACCGCAGGGTGAACTTGCAACGGTTTCACAGTTAAAGAAGAAGGCAGGGTAAACGGGCAACTGGGCACAGTGGGGGGGAAATAAAAAGGCATGTTAACGGGCACCGGTTTCAGGCAGGGGAATCAAGAAGCATGGACGGCATACGTTCGCAGTGGAAAGAAGAAGCAGGTTAACTTGCAACTGTTGCAACAGGGGGAAATAACAAGTCAGGGAAACGGGCAAATTGTGCAACAGGGGGAAGGTAAAGAAGGCAGTGTTGTGGGGGCTCTTGCGGGGCGGGGGGCTGTGGGGGGCGGCAGTGGCAGCTCCCAGGCGGCCCGTAGTGGTGTTACACCCAGACCGACTGCGATCTCACAGCCACGCGACTCTGTGCACAGCTTACCGCATGGCCGGTTGACCTAGAGCGCGGTGGCAGCCCAAGGGGTAAACGGAAGATAACGGGTCTGGCCACTGAGGCGATCACCAGCAGAGGAGGACACTTGGGGGGCGGAGTGTGGTTGCCGGCTATCGTGTGGTGGACGGGTCAGGGGCCGGGGGCCTGTTTGAATACTGGAGATAAACACGCAGGGCTGGAGCTTGAAGAGCTGGGGCCTCTATTCAGTGTGCCAGCGGGATGTCTGGCGCTCCATGCAGCCTGTCCTGTGAGCCTGGTGGTTTACTGACACAACTCAGTTACCAGACTTTTCTCTGAAGTTACGGGGGACTGGTGGTGGAAAGGGGACCATGTCGAGAAAGTGTGGGAAACTAGAGGCAGGGGCCGAAACTAGAACGAGTGGTATATGAACTTGAAGGGTAATGATGGTCGCGTCCTCCGGGGCGGTTTTTACAAAGGGCGCCTGCGAGGCAGAAAAGGCCCAAACAAAGCATTGAGCAGCGCAGTTTGGAAGTAAGTCGTTGGGAGAGTGGGGGGCGTGGGGTGTGGAAGTCCGGGGGGGGTAGGGTGGTGTTGGGGGAGACAGCTAGGGCCTTGGGTGTGTAATAAGTTCTCAGTCACGGGTACGGGAGGTGAGTTTAAACAGGGATTCGGTAGAATGAAGGGCGGAGGAAGGAGGGGAGTGCAGTCGTGGTGTTGGGTGGTGTGTGGTTGTGGTGTGTGGTGTGTGTGTGTGTGTGTGTGTGGTGTGTGTGTGGACAGATGGGTGCAGATGGAGGACATGAAAGCGCAAAAGGATCAGATCTTTCACAGACAGCAGTGGGAACCATTGACTTCCGTATTTTGAAGCAGAACCATTTGTTTAGACCTGTCTAGACTTCATTTTTTATCTCCTGGGTGAGACTGTCGCAGTTGTACACCTAACCCGGCACCCAGGTACCTAACACCCTGTTGATTTTGTGGTAGTTTCATCACGCTGGGGGAAGATTATCACAGGGTGTCTGAAAAAATACTCTTTAAACATGGGAAAGAAATAGAAACCGAGTTCTTCATGAGAGAAAGATATAAGGGCAAAGACCTTTGAGACTTTTTTTTTTTTACCTTAATCAACAAGGATGAGGATGATTAAATGCGATGGATGTTTTAATCTATCTGATGCCACATGAAAAGGCTGTATTGTCTATGCTTCCTGTTTTTTCCCCAAATATCCTGGTAGCAACCAAGTCTGGGGAATACAGCTCCTGCAGTGTTGGTAGGCAATTTAAATATAACTCTAGAGAAACATCCATTCAAAGGAATGAAACTTGGCTGTATGGTTCCATCTGAGAAATTCCTTCAGCAAATGTGTACAATATGTTAACCATTGCATTGTCCCATGACTTCATAAGATGTAATGTGTAACAACAAAAAAAAAAGACTTTTGTATCTTTTTTTCAATACAATAAAGTACACAAAGAAATGACAGACCAAAATTTCTGGTCAGTCAAAAGCAGCAGATAGATCCTAAAAGTTTCCTTATGCTATATGAATATTGGCTAACCCCAAATGATATTTCAGTCCCTTCAGTTTTGAATTCAACATATTTGATTGTATAATCCAGCTGAGTTATGCACTTACAAGTGAAACAACAAATTTCCACCCCCTCCCCCCCCTCCTAAAAAAAAAGTCTTTGAAAGATGGTGCTTCAAAACTGTTTTCTGATTTGATGGCCACCTGGGATGATGCAGATTCATAGGTGGTTATATGAACTTTGTCACTCTTTTAGTTTTTTTTTTGTTCACTTTGACTTTTTCTACTTTTTCTTATGCAAATTGCCTGATAAAAAAGGGAACTGCTGGGGGATGGGAGGGGGGAGTGGGGGTGGGTGGTCGAACTGGCATGGCGTTTGTCCGCGTACCTTTGAGTGTCTCTCCTAGCTGAGAGAGAGCTTGGCGGGTGGCCACTTTGTGCACTTGTCTTTTCGTAGTTCATTCTTATGCAAATATGGCCTGATAAGGTAGAGAAGAAAATGGGGCGAAACTGGCATGTGCTGAGTTGTGTTTTCTTGCTACTCGGGGGGGGGGTGAGAGGTGGGTGGGCTGAGCGTGAGGGGTAGAGGTGTGGGCGGCGTCCCCAGGCTGGTCTGAACCATGGGGTCAATGCTGGTCCAGTAGCTCAGAGGCTGTTCTTCCTCTTGTGGAGTGGGTGTGTCCCAATGCCCTGCCCCTGTCTTGGGGTTCTGGCTGTGTGTGCAGTTTCTGGTTGCTCTGCGTTCTTGCCATCGGGGTGCGCACCGGGTGGCGCACTGGCGGGACAGCACATGGGGGGCCGGGGGGGTTCCTGGTCGTGGTTGTGTTGGAAGGGCAGTGGTGGGAAAATGTAATGGAAATGTGGCTTGATGCATGAAGATTGTGTTTGTCCCTTCACCCGTTTCAGGTTCCATTCTTTCATGGACAGTCGAGCGGCGGAGGTTGAGCGAACGATGAAACCACGAACAACGAAAAGACGCACAACCCACCGGAAAAAGGGGGAAGCCCGCCCGACACGACCTCACACAACACACGACCAAAAATAAAGAAGGAAAGGGGGGGGGGGCAGGGAAACACACAGCGACGATGCCACACACGCACAAGAAGTAAAATTATGTACACGTAAACATACCCGCCATTCACAACCAGGACGCACGAGTTATAGTGTAAAACACCCACCCACCCCTCATACACACGCCCCACATCTCCCCTCCTCCAACACACACACACACACACACCCACACACACACACACACACAACACAAAAACACACACACACACACACACACACACACATACACAAACAAACCCAGCGCATTCCAATGAAATGAAACCAGACCAAACAAGTCGACCGAAACAGATTTCAGCATTACTTCAAAGAAAGATCAAATACAAATCAATACACAGAATAGTACTATGTTCAATGCGCCTTCTTTACCATACACTGTGAAACAGGCAAGTGAATTTTGACGATCAGGTCGTTTTGATAAAGAAGTGAAGCAGGGAACAGTAAACAATAAACAGGTAAACAGGGTGGGGTACTTTTGCTCTCATAAGAAAACCTAACACAGAGTAACTTTTATTCAAGACTGGCACAGCCTTTTAGAACTTGAATAAAGGTCAACAATACAAGGATGAACATCTAATAGTGGGGGAAAAAACAAGCTGGCAGGCCAGGTCGTTTTGTCAGTGAGAACACACTAGCGAGGGCTGCATGATGCACACAGCCATCAGGTGCGTGAGAGTTGTGTTCTTCCACTGGTGGGGTCTGCAGTCATGCAACATGGGCCTGGTACACCCATTACAATTGGGGCGTCCCCATGGAGGTTCTGTTGTCACATGCATTGGCCGTTACACCAATGGCATGTGCCAGGGAGCAGATATCTGTTCACTTGTGCATCTTTATGGAAATGGTCCCTGTGCATGTGTGCCCCCTACGTGAACACAGCACAGCTTCCATGTGTGGGTGCAGAGATTTGCTCCCGGCCAGCTGGTTTGTCTGGTTGGCAGAAATGTACATGTATACACACTACTGAAAAATTACGGCTGAACACTTAATGCTGAACAATTGTCAGCTGAATAATTGTTCAGCATTAAGTTGTTCAGTAATGAAAAATTGCTTAGAACCACCCAGTCCCCAGGCAGCTGTCAGTGTGAAAAAGACCTGTATGTAAAAACAGTTGTTCGACCATATCTATATATCTGTTCATGTACGATGTCTACAGAAAACTTCTTTATCCGAAAATTCACTTGATATTGAATTTTCGAAAAAAAAAACTGGGAAAGTACTCAAAACGTGTTATTGGGGGGGGGGGCATTGAGCACGGAGGAGGAAGGGTGTCTAAGATACAAGACTTATTTATCAGGTTGCTCACTGCGTTACGTTTTGTTTGTCCTGGGAGAATACTAAAAACGGTGTATTTGTGTACTGATGACTTGTGATTCATTGGACATCAACACAAACAAAGACCAACCTGAACGCCAACGGGGAAGCAGTCCAGAGATCTACTCTTGAGGAACTAGACAGGGACACATACACAACTGTACACCACCCAATACAGGGGGCTCATTTTCGCCCATTTCTCCATCATACCCAACTGACCCACTCAATGGAAAGTCAGACTATGTTCCCCTATTTAAGATAAGGTAAGGTTTGTTGCTTATAGCCCAGCGTGACCCCGAGAAGGGCCCTATCAGGGCTGTCATCATGTTTGAACTCAACTCACAGAGTCAGAAAAAAAAAAAAACCAAAACACCCTCGTACACAGAAACCCTTAAGTTTCCATGTGGACAGAAATGTTGAAACAAAAAGCAAACAGGAGAATTACTGGCCCTGGTACAAATGAATGCAACAAAGAAATTCAGAAAACAAAACACAAAGCTTCAACATATTCGTGTAATGCATTGTGTTTGGTTTGTAATTTGTTATTTTTTCTTCATTTTTGCGGTGCAGTAATTCTGGTTTTTGCTGGCTGAAGTTAAACTGAGTGAAGTCTGACACAATCCATCCTCAGCAGAGCAAAGTAAAGCCAATCAGGGGGGGATACAGACAGGAGACCTGGCCCCTGAAGGGCGCGGAGGCAAGCCTCCGTCTGTAGACCAGGTGGTGCTGTGCCGTGTCCAGCTCCACCTCCACCTGACGCAGCTGGGAAGGTCACGTCATCAGCTGGACTTCCTTCTGTGCTCCAGCTCCCTCTCCAGCATGGCCACCTGCACTCACCAGACACACAGACAGACACATACACACACATACCCACACACCCACACACACACACAACACACACACACACATACTCACACACACACATATTGCAAAACACCACACACAACACAACCACACACACACACACCGATACTCACACACACATACCACCCACACCCGCCACACAACACACACACACACACACACACACAAACACAAACACACACCCACACACACACACCACACACATGAAGATCTGACAACTCTGGACTGCACTGGAGGGATGGATGTCCCCTAGACTGCAACACACCTTCAGCAAATAAACTTCTGGCCTTGGTCTCTTTCCTTTCCCCAATTTTCAGTTTATTCACACATTTCAAATGTTTAGGTTGTAGTCCAATTCTAGGTAAGAATATTGTTTGAAGTCCACATTTACTGTAATTCATACTCATCATATACCATGGTTCATACATGTTTAGTGGGAGACAGCAGGGCCTAGATCCATTCACTCTCCTATACTGTTTTGCAAGGGAAGACCAACTCTATCAACTTGGCCAAAAAAAAAAAAAAAAAATTTTTAAGGCCATATTCATTCAGGCTCTGGGGGGAGCATTTTGGAGACATTGTCTTATGCATAGGTCTGGTCTTCTTATCTACAGGGGGTGAGTATGTTCAGTAAATTCCCACATCCTTTTCAATACTCTGGTCCTCTGGTTTTTGTTCATGCAATTAGATATGAGCAAAAGGAATTTCCTCTCTAAAAGTCATTTTTCTGCATCTTCACTTGTCCCAGCACAGCGACTCCCTCAAAACTCTCACTCATGTGTGAGAGAAAGTGCAGAAAGTGACTGACATCTTACAATTTAGAAGTGATGTGTGTGTGTGTGTGTGTGCGTGCATGCATGTGTGGTGTGCTTGCGTGCGTGGACGTGCTGGCGTGAGTGCGTTGCGTGCGTGCGTGCGTGCGTGTGTGTGCGTGCGTGCAAGTTTGTATGCATGCGTGCGTACTGTGTGTTGGTTTGTGCGTGTGCACGTGGGTGCATGTTGTATGAAGGGAGACCAGTCAGGAGTCTTAGCTGAGTTAACAGGAGAGCATGGGACCTACCTCCCTTCCCTCTTACATAATTGGGGGGGGGGGGGGAGGTGGGGAGGAGGGGGCAAGGAGGGCCTTGAACAGGTATGGGGCCGCTGTTCAAACCAAGCAGGATTAAAGACAGCTAAGTATATCCTAAAACTCCGTTCAGTAGGAAAATGCCTTTCTTGCATTACGTAAAACTCAAGATGGTTTTCATAAAACAAACAAAAAAAAATTCTTCGTTCCACTGAGTCAGTGGTTTCCCCATTGATAGTCTTCAACCTTCACTGTTTTCTTTCTGTCCCCTGAGTGACTGTATGTACCTTGGAGTCCTTGCCCTCCTCCCGCCGGCGCCTTGCTTGGCCTGCCTGGCTTTCACCAGCTGCAGCTGACGCTGGGCCTCCTCCCACTCTCCCTCCAGCCTCTGCTTGTCCCGCTGAGGCTCTCCGCCCGCTGCTGGGCCGTCCTTCTTCTCCGCTCTGCATCTGCCAACTGCCAGAATAGAGTAACTGCCAGAACACTGAAACGCATAAGTGGCCATTGGAATTTTTACTATGCGCTGTAAGAAGCTTTTTTTTTCTTGTTCTTTGCTCTTTGTGAGAAGGTTCAGTTGACTCATATGCATTTTCACAATTTTACGATATAAATAAAAGATAGTTCTACTGAATATAATGGACAAGATGTGCTATAGTACAAGACTCTGTTGAAAGGAAGGCAGTATTCTTTCAAACATACTTTGAAGTCAAAACTATGCTCTGTTCAGGATACCTTCACCTTTTATAAAATCTTAACCCTCTTGCATAATCAAACCTTTAAGGAAAGTTAAAAACCTAACCACAAACACTCTAAACTCTCCTTAAACCCAACCACACAGTCAATCACAGCACTGACCTCACTCGAAAGATGTTCAAACATTCTCCTTCAGGAACGACGCCTCCTCACTCTGAGACCACTGAGCCTGCGCCGCCTCAGCTCAGTCACGGTAGGCCTCTTCCAGGGCGATGTCCCGGGCTGACACCTGCGCCCTCAGGGTTTTATTTGTCCATCTCCATCTCCAGGGCCTTGTTTTTGCGGATCAGCTGGGAGGCCCTGGACTCCAGCGTCTGGATCTCTGTGTGGCGGGTTTCCATTGTCTGAGCTGACCCAGAAAGAGAAAGCAAGCCTGTGAAAGTTGAGGTTGGTGTGTTTCAGAGTAGTTGATACAGCTGCTCTCTCTCTCTCTCTTTCGGTCTGATCATTCAGTCATTTTTTAACTATTTTTTAAATAAAACAGAAACTGGTGCAAACCTTCAACAGGTTGTCCACCAGTCAGAACTGGGAACAGGTTGTTCTGCAGAAATTAACATCAATGACAAAAACCCAAACAACAACCCAACAACAGCAACAGCAACAGCAACACCACAGGCACAAACTGTCAGAAATTTTTGGTTGCTCTACGGAGAGGCCATGAACATCAGTCAAGCTGTATCACGTAATAGATAACGCAGAGAAAACTAAGTAATATGAAGATTATTATGCATCCTCTCGCTCTGGAACTTTACAGAACGGATAGGTGAGCAATGTGGGGCAAATCACCGGGCGTCTTCCTTCACCCACGGCGGGATGGGGGGGGGGGGGTCTCACCTCCAAGCATGCATGAACACAACACCAACATTTACGCTCACAACTGACTACGTGTCGTGGGGCGTGCGAAAATCCACAGAAGGGCCAGAGATCGCTATCAACGAGCAACACGGAAGACACACAACACAGCACACCACACACACTCGCGGGGCACACACACCACACACCACACACCACACACACCTGCAGCACACCTGCTCTCTACATTCAACCAGTTAGCAGTAAGGGGGGGGGGAGCAAGCAAGGTAGTATGACGTCCTGCATTCAAGTGTGGCTGTAACCATATAACACGAGTAAAAAAGAAAAACTGTGTCAACAAACAACGAAATACGATGAATGGGAAGACCGACTTATAATAACAAAAGAATTGAGCTTCTAGACCTTAATTTAAATCAAAAGTGCCCAGATCTGTGTAATATTTGATACCATGGTTTAACTGAAATCACAACTGAGCGCTCTCCTCCCACTGCAAAAAATACACGGGAAATACATACTCAAATCCTGTCTTTTTGTGATGAAGCCGATATAGTAAGTGTGACACTTCCAAAAAAGCCAAAAAATCAAATACAAAGTTGTTAATCACAATGGGAATGGATCCTGTCTAGCACCCTTTAAGCATAAAACGAGCTGGTCACTT
>JADBJO010025268.1:0-2500 GCA_016801955.1 Conus betulinus
ATGGCCACATGATTGTTACATTCTATTGGTGCTGCAGTGTGTTTTTTTGTGTGTGTGTTGCGCAGGAACTCGAACCGTCTGTCTTACTGCCTTTTGTGGTGTCTTGGACAGGCATAGGGGCTGGTCATTCTCTCACCTGCACTTCCCAACCTCCCCGAGGAGGTCAACCTCAGGTAGGCATCTTGCTGAGGTCAGCAGCAGATTTTGTGTGTGGTGTGTGTGGTTGTGTGTGTATGGTGTGTGTGGTGGTGTGTTGTGTGCTCTACGGTGACTGGGCATCCCTTTATACAAGTGCTGTGTGTACTGCATTTGTATTAGTACAATGGAAATGTTCACTTAATTGCACACATGACAGCAAGCCAAAAAAATGGTCACCACCCCCCTCAAACAAAAACATTTTGTTCCCTTATTAATCTATGTTTTAGGTGTAGTGTTCATTATGGATACTCAAAAATATAAATCCAATCAATTTCTAGGTGCGTTACCTGTGGATACCCAAAGCACAAAAAAGTGAAGGCACACTTTAGTACTGTGCAATATATAGGGAATTCTGCCCAGGGGGGTATTTTTGGCCTGTTGGCGGCGCACCTGTGACATTGTACCTCAGGCCAGAAGGTGCATCGGTGACTGACCTGGTCTTTGATTGAAGTCAGTTTCCTTTGCCTAACTTAAAATGGTTGTAAGATAAAAGGTAATAGGTATTTGAATTCTGTTGTCTGCATTTATATTTCTGGTGAGTTGAGTGAAAGTTATGGATGCGAAACCTTAATTGATAGGAAAATTCCATTTTGCCTAGTTTACTCATGCATTGTCACATTTGCGTATTTTTGTAATTAATTTGCTTTGGAGCGCATGTGACTGCATGGACACCTGTGGTGTGTGTGTGTGTGTGTGTGTGTGTGTGCGTACAAAAGACAGATTTTCATTCTCTCAGATGGAATAATATCAAAGAAGTGATTGACATTTCTTAGGATGCAATGCATATGATCAGTTCAGAGAAGTTGTTTGTTGCATACATGTCTCTTTTAATTGAGGGGAGAATTGAACATCATAAACAAAGTGTGTTTTTTGGTTTTGTCAAGACATGTGTGGTGCATTGTTTTTAAGAAGAATGTGTGTTGTGCATAGTTCGTCAAGGTGTGTTGTGCATCAGTTGTAAAGATGTGTTGTGCTATCATTTGTCTCAAATGTTGTTATACATCATTTACCAAGATAATGCTTCGTTATCAAGATGTGTTGTGCATCATTGTCAAGGTGTGTTGTGCATCATTTTCAGAAAGTGTTGTGCATCATTGTCAGGAAATCATGTTGACATATCATTTTGCTCGTATTCACCTGACTGTATTGACTGTCTGAATCCTGCTTGTGTGCACACACTCTCAATTATCAGGTTGCTGGCGAAAAAGAAAGGGGAGATAAGCCACTCTCTATGAAAGTTCCTTGGTGTTTGATCTCCCCTTAAATAGATATATCATTTCCACATCAATTGGGTATCACTTCTTCCCTTGCAAAGGATTCTTTGTGTGTGTTTTTAAAGATGTGCGATCTTGGATGTCATGAATTAAACATCTTTCAGCTTTCTTCTTTTTTTGCTCTTCTTTTGTTGTTGTTGTGAGATAAGTTGTTCATCATTATATGTAGAAAGTGATTTGCATCATTTGTCAACATGTTCATTATTTTGTCAAGATGCGTGGTCATTACTTACTCTGTCTCAACATCTGTTGTGCATTATTTTGTCAAGATGATGTGTTTTGTTCACCATTTTGTCAAGAGATGTGTCATTCAGCATTTGTCAAAACGTCGTGTAGTTCATCATTTTATTGAGACGTGTTGTGTGTGCGTGTGTGTGTCACCAGAATCTGGAAGCGGCGGCGGCCGAGGCCCAGAAGCCTGAGGTGCAGTTCTCCATGGTGCACAAGAGATCAACCTGCTGATGAGATGTTGGCCTGGGAGCACGAGCGCTTCAGCATCAAGCGTCTGTTGGCCTTCACCTTGTCCCACTTCATAGCACACGGGCCTTCTTGGACCGCACCTCCATCCTCGACACACCGTCAGTGCAGTTTCTTGTAGTTGTTAGCTGCGTTATCATTTTTTAGCAGATTTTTGGTTTTTTTTTTTAATGAATTTGACTCACCGTCAGTGCTGTTTCTTATGTCATTGTTAACTGCTGTAAATGTTTCTTTTGCAAGTACTTTTTTGAGTTTTAACTCTCTTGACAAGCGAGCACCCGCTAGCGCCTGACCGGAAATCACACAGCCAAAAGGCTGAGCGCCTGCCAGCGCCCGGTAAAACACGTGGCAACAGTGGGCGCCGCCATGTTTCTCGTAGAAAAGGAAATCTCGCGAGAACGTGACTTCCTTCTTCCTGTAGCCATTTACTTTCGTTTGCAAAAAAACGCGAGTCGATACGTGCCGTGGTTCTCGAGTTACGAATTTTTTAAGTTTTGAGGTCGAAATGCCGTTTTTCACCAGGCTAACCTTGATTTCTGCCGTTCTGTAAT
>JADBJO010025268.1:12500-24004 GCA_016801955.1 Conus betulinus
GACTAAATGTGTTTAAAGCTTTAACCTGAAGAAGAAAGCTTTAACTTCAAGAAGAGAAGAAGAAGAAGAAGAAGAAGAAGGCGGAAAGTGATTCACGTCGCGGAAACGGATCTGTCAGTCACAGTCTGCACGTCTATTTCACTTCCGGCAAGCATCGCGCTGCGGAAGGCTGACGACGTCAAGGAAAGAGAAAGTGGCAGGGGAGGGGGGGGTGGGGGGAAGGCTGGAAGGTGCTGGAGGGGTGGGGGGGTGGGAATAGGGGTGGGTTGGGGGGGGGAAAGGGCTTGTCGAGGGTGGAAGGGGGTTGGGGGGGGGGGGGGGGGGGATGGGGGGTGGTGGGGGGAGGGGTGGGGGGAATCGGTGGGGGTGGGGGAGGGGGGGGTGAGGTGAAGGTGCAAGGGGTCGGGGGGGGGGGGGGCGGGGTGCAGGGAGGAGGGGGGGTGGGGTGGGGAGGGTTAGAGGTGGGTGGTGGGGGGGGGTGGGGGGTGTGGGGGTGGGGGGGGGGGGGTGGGGGGGGGGGGGGGGGGGGGGGGGGGGGGGGGGGGGGGGGGGAAGGCCTCGTTTGACTGACAGGGGAAGGTGGCATTGGTCTTGGACGGGGGGGGGGGTGACGTTGCAGTGGGGGGGGGGGGGGGGGGGGATGGGGGGGGTTGGGGGGGGGGGGGGGGGGGTTGGGGGGGGGGGGGGGGGGGGTGGGTGGAGGCGTTTTTAGGGGGTGGGGGGGGGTGGTGGGGGGGTTGGGGTTATCCGTGAGGTCATGTAGAGCACGTTGGGTTCATCGGGGGGGGGGGGGGGCTCCGTACCAACTGGGGGGGGGGGGGAAGGCCTCGGTGGGGGGGGTCATTCTGGGGGGGGGGGGGGGGCCATTAGGGGGGGGGGGGGGGGGGGGTGCTGGGGGGGGGGGGGGGGGGGTGGCCACAGCTAAAGGCTCCGGTGCAATCCAGACATCAGACGACGGGACAGGCGGTTTGAAATGAACCCATTTCGCGCTCGTTTATCAAATCGGTGTCAGTTTCTTACCTGAGGGTACTGTTGGGTTCTATCCTTACCCCCCCCCCCCTCCGCTATCACCACCCTATCCCTCTCCCATCCGCACCCCAGCCTTCTCCCCCCCCCCCCTCCATCCTCTACTACCGTCTTCCCTCCTCACTCACCTCCTACGTTTTCCTTCCCCTCCTCCTTCCCCCCCCTCTCTATTCCGATTTCCCCTTTCCCACCATGTGATTCTTCCCTTGTCTTACCCCCCCCCCCCCCTCCCCACCCCATCTCCGTATGCCTTCCTCCTCCCCCCTCCCCCCCCGTCGCCCCCCACCCCTCCCTCCCTCCCTCCCCCCCCCCCCCCCCCACGTAACTCACCCTGCCCGCCCTTCACTCTGTCCTGCCAACAATTCGTCCAAGGGATATTAACAACCTCCTGTCTTTTCTCTGCTGATGGGGGCTATCATGTGTCAGTTTTCTTGTTGACAGGTTACGTACTCTCTCTGTCTGTCTGTCAGTCTGTTTGTCTGTAAGTCTGTGTGTTGTGTGTGTGTGTGTGTGTGTGTGTGTGTGTGTGGTGTGTGTGTAGCGCGCATTTTTGGCTGCGACAACTCCACCTTGCTATTGTGAATGGGGTGGCTTTTTTTTCTTCATCTCTGTGCGATTTGTTGACAGCGAGACTGGCAGACACAGGTAGATATAAGAGAGAGAGAGAGAGAGAGAGAGAGAGAGAGAGAGAGAGAGAGAGAGAGAGAGAGAGAGATGAGGCGCATGCATACGGAAAGCTTGAAAGAGAAAAAAAAAAAACCCAGACGCAGCAACTCTCTCTCTCTCTCTCTCTCTCTCTGTGTGTTGTGTGTGTGTGTGTGTGTGTGTGTGTGTGTGTGTGTGTGTGTGTGTGTGTGTGTGTGCGTGTGTGAGAAGAGACAGATAGAGAGAGGGAGAATGTTTGAGTGTCCTGTATGTCTGTGTGTTAGTTGGTGAGTGGGTGAGTGACTGAATGAGTGTCTGTGTGCGTGCGTGCGCGCGTGTGTGTATGCGTGTGTGTGTGTGTGTGTGTGTGTGTGTGTGTGTGTGTGTGTGTGTGTGGTGTGTGTGTGTGTGTGAGAGAGAGAGAGAGAGAGAGAGAGAGAGAGAGAGAGAGAGAGAGCGAGAGAGAAAAGAGGGGTTTGAACTTGCCCCGCGAGTAATCTTTTTTTGCAGAAACCCTTATAAAGAAAAGGTAAAAGACATTTTCAATCCTTTGTTTGTTTTTTTTGTGTTTTTGTTTTTTTTTTTCATTTTTTTCCTTTCGTTTTTTTCTTTTTTTTTTTTTGTTGCAATATTCTAGTTCTACATTTTTAACACCTCAATTCACACCTGAAAAAAAAAAACTGCGTTAAATTATTCTATGATTTTTGCATTTTTATATCCTGGTGGTAAAAAAAAGTTTTGCATTTGATCACATTTAGGTCGTTTATCTTATTTCGAGGTAATCTCTTTTCATTGTTGTCACGTGCACTAGGTATTGGTGGGGTTTTTCGTTGATCTAGTTTTAATACACGTCCTCCATGCCTCCACTTCCGGCAAGGGAGCGTACTCTTGATCACTGGATCCAGTTTGTAATCCGGATCAGAACCAGATCTTATAAGTTAGTAGAAATCAATATTTTTGATTAGCCTTTTTCCCCCCATCGAGGTCTGTCCCTTATTTCTCAATGAATTCACGAAAATCTGGCCCTCCAAAAAGCCTTACCAAGTAAAGTAAAAAAAAAAAAAAAAAAAAAAAAAAAAGGAAAAAAACAAAATCCTGAATCGGCCCGATCATCGGGATCAGCAACAAACTTTAACAAGTTCGTCCTTGAGCCAGTAGGAAAAAAGGAAACTCTGGGGACAGCTGGCCAACAGATGATCTTCTGAATGAGAGGGCGTCTCAAGACGTTGCCTTTTCAGACTGGCGTCTTACTCATATCGCTCTGGGTAATCTGTGCTAGGCTTCGAACTTCAACCCTCATGAAGATCATTTTCGTTCCTTCTCGACCGGCTCTAGCTGGAACTCTTTTCGGCTGCCTCTGCCATCGTCTTTAGAGTTCTAGTCCTCTGGTCGCAAGAAGTCCTGAGCTGCTTCATGAGATCATGGGATGATGAGCCTGCAAATCCCCTTTCTTCAACCTCAATGGCGAGGACTAGGACTTGCAGCCCACCTTCCCTCAAGCTGCTGGCTAGACTGACATGCTTTTCCCAGCTTCGCAGACGTGAGCTTCGCCCATTCTGATTTGCTATGGCACCGTGCGTTCAATCAGAATCATCCGTTTTGATGATCTTGAGCGGAGCATCGGGTCTCATGCCACTCTTCCAGCTGATCTCTGGTGGTGGTGTTCCTGTTCTGGTGTTGTTGTCTGTTGTGTTCCTGTTCTGGGAGGTCTGATGTGCACTGCCAGTCATTCCCTGCATCCGAGGAACCCCGATCCATGTTCCACAGGTCACCACTGTTCCAAGCCATGACCTGTGGCCTGCTGCCATGTGGAGCATTGGCACGGCGTAGAGTTCGCTCTGGCAGTGCGACCCTGCTCGTACCGTCCATCTTCGTAAGCCCTTGAATCGTGTCTTCCTGTGTGCCCTCGTTTGGGTTAGAGCTGCTGCCTTGCCTGAACCCAGGACATGCTCAGCGGTTGGTTGGTTGGTTGGTTTGTCTGCCGTGAGAGAGCGGACACGCAGGGTCGTCTGATGTCTCTCATGTCACCAGTTTGAATTAGAGGGCAGAGGGTCACACACACACACACACACACACACACACACACACACACACACACACACACACACACACACACACACATATATATATATTATATATATATTACATAAACATAATGTTGAACATGTTAGTAGTGGGAGAAAACATGTGCAGGCTTATTATTTCTCCATCATCATATTAATGACTTGGCAAATATTGGAAGAAAGAAAAAAAAATAAGGGGGTGGGGGAAGGGGAGGGGGGGGGGGGGGGGGGGGGGGGGGAGGAAAAAAGTCAAAAGAAATATATTATAAATATACAATCCTTCACTTGGATCTCCCATTTCCTGTTACTCTTCAGACTGAGGTGGAAGTCTGTGTCGTAGTGATCGACGGACTGTTTTCACTTACTATTTCAGAAAAGTCATCCACACACTCATCGCTAACACTATGTCTACACCAATGTCATATGAGAATTCTAAATTGGGGAGAAGAGTTACTGTCTCACTACGTCACACTTTTGCCAAGTCGATGTGCTGTGTTCCATCGCCGGACTGCGCACTTGGTGCAGGCACAGGTACAGACGACGGGGTACGGTCAGAAAACTGACCAATGCCTGCACAGGACACTCTGTTCTTCTTTTCACTATTGTCGGTTTCTTGCAGAACAAACTAGGTGGGGCTGGTAGGAAAAGACCGGAGTTTGTTTTTTTTTTTTCTTTTCTCTGCGTACGCAGGCTGATACTCCTGCAGGGATACTCCCTGTATAGACAGGCAAGGATTAATTCCATCTAGACAGGCAAGGATTAATTCCATCTACCCAACAATGGGAGTGGAATTGTGTGTGTATGATCGTGTGTGTGTGTGTGTGTGTGTGTGTGTGTGTGTGTGTGTGTGTGTGTGTGTGTGTGTGTTTATCCCGCCACTGAAGCAGCCATACTCCAAACTCTGGGGAAGCCGGAGGGGTTGAAAACACATCCCCTCGCCTTTTGCTTCCAGAGTTCCTCGGCCCTTCTCCTGACCCTGTTGACCTGTGATGGACAATTTCTCCTGGACACAGCACTTTGCGCTAGGGCTCTCATGGCTGGCCGGGGGAATGGTCGGAAATTGTTGTTCAGCCTTAGAATGACGACAGCCTGATTTTTCTCTGCCACTGAAAAAAGTTTAATGCCATTGACTATACCATCCTATTGGCATGGGGGGGAAAATAACCATTTCGCCATTATTTCAGCGACAACAGGGAAGAAATACAACAAAGTGTGTAGGAAACAGTACTGGTTCATTAGGATTTAACACACGCAACATTTAGAAATTGAGAAATATTTTCAAAGCAATCACACGTCATAATGAAAACAAAATTTACAAATATGCATATACGAAATACATAGACACTCACACATATCATACGCTCACTGTCCCACGTGTACACACACCCCTTCATACATACACACATACACACATCTGCTTGCACATGCGTACACATACACACACACAAAGGCATCAGCGTGCGCACGAACTGATCGTGCCACATTCAGCGATACATCACAAACTGAATAGGAATTGTATTAGGAAAATCGATCATTCAACAGAAACATCAAAGAAATCATAATAATTGTGTTTTACCGGTTATTTTGCTAAAAAGGATAACTTTTGTTTTTGGTTGTTGTTGTTGTTGTTTTGTTAGTCTAAATTTCTAGGATTAAGTTTTTATTCCGACGGTCCCAAGCAAGGGAAACGAACCTTGCGAGTGATCGTATGTTGTTTTTTTCGTCATTTGTGGAGAATATGCTGACAATGTCCAAATTCTTGGAAGAGTCCATATTGAGAACCGAACATTTCTTCCTGATGTCTTCGTAAAATTTACAATGGAATAGAAAATGTGTCTCATCTTCAGTTGATGCACCGCACATAGGACAAGGGGAATCAGATGCACCAGCTAAGAACCATCTTACATTGGCACGTAAACCTAATGTTCTTGTTCTAAATCGAGCGAACATGGATCTGTGCCATTTATTGTTTACAACTCTGATATATTTTTCCGTTTGAAAAACATTCTTAAAGAAAAGAACCATGTATACTTGTCCGATTCTTCCAAATGAGAATGCCAGTCTTGTTTATAAGACGAGATTAACCGATCTTTAAATTCTGTCCGGACATTATTTGATTCAAAAAGTAAACTTAGTCGAAAAAGACTCGGATATTTCTATTATTACTTTACAAGAGAGAGCGAGAGCGAGAGAGAGAGAGAGAGAGAGAGAGAGAGAGAGAGAGAGAGAGAGAGAGAGAGAGAAGAGAGAGAGAGAGAGAGAGAGAGAGAGCATGGTCTAGGAGCAGGGACTGGTGCCCATCAGCTAATGAAATCGCCAGGCCGTCTGTCACCTTTGGAGGATTCTGTCGATGACCATCGCCCTTCACTTAATTGACCTTCCACTCAGAGGGCACGATCTGGTTGACCTCGCGTCAGAGGTCAATTCCGCTTCCTCTTTTTCGGGGTTAAAGGTCGATCAAGGGTGACCATGCTGTGTGACTTGTCTTCCCCTCCCCCCCCCCCCCCCCCCCCCCACCCTCCTTCCTTCCTTCCTTCCGCTCTGTCTGTCTCTGTTCGTCTCTGTCTTTGTCTCTGTCACTCTGTCACTCTGTCTGCTGTCTGTCTGTCTGTCTGTCTGTCTGCCCCGTCAGCCTGTGTGCTGTCTCTCTCTCTCTCTCTCTGCCTCCGTTTGTCTGTCTGTCTGTCTCTGCCTCTTTGTGTTTGTCTCTCTGTCTGTCTGTCTGTCTGTCTGTCTGTCTGTCTGTCTCTCTCTCTCTCTCTCTCTCTCTCTCCATGTCTGTCTGGTTGTCTGTCTGTCTTTAACTTTGTTTCTGTCTCTGTCTCTCTTTGTCTGTCTATCTGTCTGTCGCGTTTATTTTTCATTCCAGTATTTGGCTTCAAACCCAGTGTTTAGTCTTACCAACAGAAGACTGTTCCCTGTTTCCTGCCATCTGGATTACTCGTTGTGGTGGGTTCTGGTGCTACCGTTGATGCTGCCGCTAATGTTGCTGGCGTCGGTGTTGTTGATGATGGTTGTGCTTGTGCTGCTCCTGCTGCTGCTGCTGCTGCTGCTGCTGCCGTATGCATTTTTGCATTCATCAGATTCACCTCCTAAACCTCGATCCCTTTCCATCTGTGTCTGTCCCATCTTCTCCACATATCTTCAGGGCCCCCAAAACACATGCATGTATGTGTGTATGTCCGCGCGCGCACACACACACACACACACACACACACACACACACACACACACACGCACGCACGCACGCACGCACGCACACACACACACGCGCTTACCGTTAGAATCTCGCTCATATAACGTCGACACACTGCCAGTCGAACAGATATTCCAGACTTATTTCACTTTTTCTTTTCACACGAGATTCTACTTTGGGCTAATCATAATTAAGCTGAACTGGTCTGGACTTGACTTTCCTTATTCAAAAAAAAAAAATTCACTTCGGGATCATTCTGATTAATGATATCTAAGGAACAGAAGGGGGTCGTTTGTACTTGATCTTATTCATGAAACAGATCCGGACTAATTGCACTGATTTCCCAAGATTGTCACGCTGGGACAATCCTGATCATTCTAACTGAGGGGACTGAACCGATTTGACTTCACTGATTCAGACGATTCTTACTTTTACAAAGATCATGATGATTCTGAAGCTGGTCTTGCTTCTCTGATTTTTTTTTTTAAGAACCGCACTGGAATAAGTATAGGTCGTCACATTTCTCATAGCCGGATCATCATCATGATTGATCTAATGAATGGGATTAGACCGATTTGGTTGTACTGAAACCTTAAACAAAACACAACAACAACAACAAAAAGAATGATTGAGCCACAGACGGCAACTAGATCGAAGAGACAAGCCACCTTTGTTTGTTCGTGTGCTTTGTTTCCATTGTTTTGAATGTTGTTTTTGTGCTGCCTGACGAAGACCCGATAGGTCGAAACGCGTTGTGTCTCTTTTGTGATCAAACGAAGGAACAAACAAATCACAAAGAGACACACGCGCGTTTCGACCTAACTGAAGGACAACATACACACACAGGCACGCACGCACGCACGCACGCACGCACTACACACACACACACACCACACACACACACACACACACACACACACACACACACACACACACACACACACACACACGCGTGTTCTCTTTTGTGATTTGTTTTGTCCTTTTTTTGGATGGCTCAGTAATTATATTTTTGGTTTTCATGTTAACTATGAACATCCAAAAGTGAGAATTTCGTTAATACATCGTTCAAAACTATATAGCGTGGGAAATAGCTTGGGGGAAACAACACCTGGTTGTCTTCAGTGTCCGTAGTTCTGTGTACTAATGCTCTGGGCCACTTCAAATGCCAGACAGCTCAATGACCGCGCCAAAGATCCTTTCCTAATATCCCCAGCAAAGCGGACCTGAAGATGAGTCAGAGAGGACCAGAGAAGTGGAATGTCGGTTGGACTTGTTCTTTGTTGGTTTGGAGTTTCGGTGCGCGCGCGAGCGAGTCTCCCCCCCCCCCCCCCACCCCCCCCTTTCTGTCTGTCTGTCTGTCTGTCTCTCTCTCTCTCTCTCTCTCTCTCTCTCTGTGTGTTAGTATGTGAATGAGTGCGTGTGTGTGTGTGTGTGTGTGTGTGTGTGTGTGTGTGTGTGTGTGTGTGTGTGTGTGTGTGTGTGTGTGTGTGTGTGTGCGCGCGCGTGTGTGTGTGTGTTTTGTGTGTGCGTGCGTGCGTGCGTGCGTGCGTGTGTGTGCGTGCGTGCGTGTGTGTGTGTGTGTGTGTGTGTGTGTGTGTGTGTGTGTGCGTGCGTGTGTGCGCGCGTGCGTGCGTGCGCCAGCGCAATATGTGAGAGTTTCTTCACAGAAATTCTTTGCAGTGCAGGTTGTTCACCTCTGTTGGTGCTTGTTGTCAACTCTCTCCTTGTAATTCTCTTCCACTACACGTCCGGAGCTTGACCCCCCAACTTAGGTGCGAAGATGTGTCTGGTCCTTCACCACGCCCACCCCTACTAGCCCTGTCTACCCCCAAAGATGCAAAGAAAAAGAGAAAAAGAAGAATAGAAGAAAAGAAAGAAAAAGGGGAACAAATGAAAGAAAAAGAAGAAAGAACAACAACAACAACAATAACAACAACACTAGTAACAAAGGCAGTTTAAGAGACCGAGGAGGAGAAGAAGGAAGAGAAGAAGATGGTGATGAGGAAGATGAAGACGACGATGAACAACAACGACGACGTCGACGACAACAACAGCAGCGACGGCAATAATAACAACAACGATGATGAAAAGAAGATGAAGATGAGGAGCAAGAAGAAGACCACACGAGGTGAGGTGCAAAACGAGGGAAGAAGAAGAAGAAGAAGAAGAAGAAGAAGAAGAAAGAAAGAAACAGAAACAGAAACAGAAACAGAACACAGAGAGAGAGACACAACACCACCACCACCACCACCACCACCACACACAACACAACAACACCAACAACAACAACAACAACAACAACAACAACACACAACAAACAGTTTTAATAGGATGATAATGAAGAGATGAAGAAGACCATAGAAGGTGAGGGGACAAAGAACGGAAAGAAGAAGAAGAAGAAGAAGAAGAAGAAGAAGAAGAAAAGGAAAAGGAGGCAGAGAAGAGGAGGAAGTCAACAACAATAGCGATAACAAAAAAAGATTTTAGTGAATAATCATCAAGGGAATGAAGAAGAGGAGAAGGAAGAAGAAGAGAGAAAGAAGGGGAAGGAAAGGAAATGAAAGAAGAAAAGAATGTGAAACGATATCAAGGTCGCCATCTCATGCTCCATTTAGGATCGTCAATCCTCACAATGCACATGCTAAATAACTTCTTCCAATACAAATGTAATACTTTCTCTTGAGAGCATGTTTTCATATTTGCTGCCAACCTCCTCAACAGGGTTAATAATGCATAGTTCACGCACACGACATTTGAAGTAACTGCATTCATATTACCACAAAAGTATGATTCAATGAAAACAAATGACAACTTATTTACAATGTAGCATCCTCCAGCCAATCAATACTATTACCAAAGCCACTCCTAGTGTTCTTCTGGTGGAATGTTTGCACATACAAGTCAGACATTCTTACTAAAGGGAAAAAGAAAACTGTATTACACATGAATAAAATTATACACTGACTGTCTCAGTCCACCTAGCACACATCCAAGACAAGACTTTTACATATCAAACAAACCATCCTCCTGAACGCCGTCCTGTAAATAAATGTAACTGCAGGATTTACAAACAGAAAAATGGTGTTGAAAAACGGTTGAGTCTAACGACCCTCCAAACGTTTCAACCAAACAACCAAACAAACAAAATAAAGAATTGAGAGAGAGAGAGAGAGAGAGAGAGAGAGAGAGAGAGAGAGAGAGAGAGAGAGAGAGAGAGAGGGACATGAAAACAAACGCTCTACAATCTCAACTATTTCACAGTGTAGGGGGAACTAAACCCAAACTTGTGGGTGGCCCTCTCGGGTCATTGGATACAATGAGAGGATCAGAGGCTGCCGTTAACACACCAGTAGTTTTTACATCCCCGATCGTCGGCAACGTTACGGCCAACAAAAGAAGGGGAGAGGGAAATCCCTGCCACCACTCTTCGCCCTAGTAAACGATGGCGCCCCAGCAAGTGCCAAACCTCTACGATTTCCCTTTCAAAAGATCCGTTAGCCTGTCACCACTGAGTCTCAGGACTCGGCCGGTCCTTTCAAGGACTGGGGCGGCCGGAGACTTTCAAAGCAGTAGACTGGAAAGTGTCAAATGCCCGTGAAAAGTCTAAACTTCTGTGAGCGGGTTTCATGTCTGTGAAAGCCGGACTTATCGCCTTTGAGGCCCCGTGGCCGTGGTCTGTATATTATGAACTGCCAGCGGAAAGAGATTGTGAGTGTCTTTGAACTCAGCTTTTTTTTTCTTCTATTCCTCCTTTATTGCATCAAGGTCTTTTTTCTCTGTGTGACCCTTGTGCTGTTGATGTGTTAGTTTCTTGTTGCTCCTGTGCTGCAGTTTCACAGGTCTACACTGTTTTACATATTGAATCAACTGCCCGAAAGTACACAACCAACTACACTACACTAGATAACACTACGCCACGTGGCAACGTAAACAATACAGGACATTACAACATTGATATACAGTCAAATACAATACAAAATGAAACAGCACAATACCACGCAATGCAATACATACAATCCATCACAATCCAGATCAATCTGGTTAAAAAAAAATACATTACAGTACATACACAACAATACAAACTAGTACTGATTTCCGTCACCTGTTACCAGTGTGTGTGTGTGTGTGTGTGTGTGTGTGTGTGTGTGTGTGTGTGTGTGTGTGTGTGTGTGTGTGTGGTAAGTTTGTTTGTGTATGTGTGTGTGCGTATTTGTGTGTGTATGTGTGTGTGTGTGTGTGTGCGTGCGTGCGTGCGTGCGTGTGTGTGTGTGTGTGTGTGTGTGTGTGTGTGTGTGTGTGTGTGTGTGTGTGTGTGTGTGTGTGTGATACGCATGATTGTGCGTCAGCAAGCTCGCGTATATGTGCAAAAATGAGGCAACAAGTTTGGGGTCAACCGTTTGAACAACACATAAAACCATTTCTCTCTCTCTCTCTCATCTCTCTCTCTCTCCTCTCTCTCTCTCTCTCTCTCTCTCTCTCCTCCCACACACACACACACACCCACACACACACACACACACACACACACACACACATACACACACACACCCTTCCAAAAGTAAACACTCACACAC
>JADBJO010025269.1:0-5000 GCA_016801955.1 Conus betulinus
TTTAGCCAGTTAAGATAAGCTAATGTTTTTGCTTTAACAGCATCCTCGCAAGCCTGATTCCACCAGACATTCCCTGAGAATGTTTCACACCTTTTTGATCCTTTTTTAGGAATAGCTAGAGCAGCAGCCTCAAGAACTGCTTTCTGAAAGTTATCAAAAAAGATGTTAACATCCTCACAAATAACTTCACTCTCAGTCTTCTCAGTGAGGTAATTTTGAAAAGTTTCCCAATCTGCCTTTATGTAATTAAATTTAGGTATAACATCTTCACCACTAACTTCAGATCCAACGGATTCTTTAAAAGATAAAAGTATTGGCACATGGTCACTACCTAGTGGGTCATTGGCTGTATCCCACTTTGCTGTTAATGCTAAAGCAGGTGAAACAAAGGTTAGATCAAGCGCCGATGCTCTATGATGAGATATGTCTGGGATGCGCGTAGTTCTCCCGTCGTTAAGCAAAACTAAAGATGAATCCACAACAGTTTCCAGAAAATCAGGGTGAGAAACTATTTGACATCTTCATCCCAGAAAGGAGCATGAGAATTGAAATCGCCACCAACGATCCACTTTTCTTTAGAACAGTTTAGAGAACGTAACCAATTAGTATTTTGCCCATCAGGGCCCTTAGGGTAATAAACTGATGCAAAATGTAAAATTTGATTGTTTGAAACTTTCAATTTTATAAAGGGATGCCGACACATTAACTGTATCTTTTGTAAAAGAAAGAGGACTAACGTACGTGTAATCTAAACCACATTGTACATAGATAGCTGTACTAACTTTATCAGAATCTTTGCATATATGATAAACCGGGGGATAGTAATAACCTTGAACTTTGGCAACTTCTGCTGAGTGACATTTAGGACTGAAGGAGAAGTACATGATGAAATTGAGAGAGAGAGAGAGAGAGAGAGAGAGAGAGAGAGAGAGAGACAGACAGACAGACAGACAGACAGACAGACAGACAGAGACAGAGACAGACAGACCGACAGAGACAGAGAGAGAGAGAAAGCGAGAGACAGAGACAGAGAGAGACAGAGAGAGAGAGAGACAGAGACAGAGAGAAAATAGAGGATAGTAGGGGAGAGAAAGAAAGAGTGAGAGAGTGGGAGTGACTGAGAGAGAGAGAGAGAGAGAGAGAGAGAGAGAGAGAGAGAGAGAGAGAGAGAGAGAGACATTGACACTTTTTTTTATTGATTAGGCCATAGACCCATATAAACCAGGGATTTACACCAGACAGAGGCATATAAACAATAACATATTATCATTTTTTTTTTCAATTATCCATTTCTAACCTCAAAGGCTTTATAAATATATGTTGCAAGTTTGATGTGTATAGATTTGTTATTATTTGCAAGAAGAAGTGAAAGTTTAAAGCTTGAAGGGTTATTAAAGTACTTTTTTTGCGTTATACAATTCTCTAATTTCTTGATATCTTGGACAAGAGAGAATGAAGTGTACCTCTGCTTCTGCGTGGAATCGACAAAACGGACCGTCGAATCTTCTTTCACAGCGTTCTCTCTAAAACGCAATCTGTGGATCTTCAACGGCGAAACTCCTAACCTAAAGCGAATAGATAATGTTCTAACCCTGAGATGTTTCAAGTGATTCAGATACGGCGCTAGAGATAAGGAAGATTTAAAATGCGCTATAGAAAGAACATCTTTCACTTGAATTAATGTTTCTTGACCATTCTTGACTATATATGACCTAACAAGTCTGTCCTTAATCTCGGCTAAACATTTTTTTCTCATCGCCCACTCCTTGATTTTCCCAAACTTCTTCAAAGCCATACTGATACAGTGTGTAACAAACAGATGACGCCCATGTTTTTTCTGTTTTGTTTATGAAGATATTAAAAGCATTTTGTAAGTTTTGAATGGCAGCCGGCGAGGAGACATTTTTATTACACGTAACCAGTATTTAATATACCTTACGAATATGTTAATGTATAATGGGTAACGACCTGTTTCACCGTAGACCATGAGATTTGGTGTTTTAATGGAAATATTCAAAAACCTTTTTAATGCAAACAAGTGAACTCGCTCAATGGCTGTTAAATCATATCCCAGCGCCCCACACCTCTGCACCGTAGCTGAGCATGGGCTGGATTTGCGTATCAAAAAGCTTGAAGAATATTGAAGGAGATCTTTCTCCTAGCGATCAGAGAGTAATCGGAAAATACATATAACTCACTTTTTTCGCACGGTTAGCAATATCATTCAAAGCATGCGAGAACGACAAGCGAGAAGAAAGATAGATACCAAGGTACTTATACATGTTAATTTAATTCCATTCGATGATCACCATAAAACCACCGCTCTCGCGCAGCAAAATGTCCTCCATTTCTGAATGTAATCATGTTTGATTTGTCGAGGTTAACTTCCAGGTCTAGTTTCATAGCAACCTCATGCAAAATATTTAACTGGTATTGTAGACCACAAACAGAATCAGATGCCAATACGACGTCATCTGCAAACATACGAATAAAGATTTCAGCAAGGTCTGGTATAAGTTGGATGCCATGTCTGCCAAATTTTGTGATTTTCCTCTGCAAGTTCGTTTATTAGACGAGAAAAAAAAATAGGACTACAAAATTCTCCTTGTTTCAGACCCCTGTGGCATAGAAATGAGTCTATCAGCTCACTACCACAACGAACTTTAGCTTTCACAACTCTGTACACACGCTTTGTATGGCTCTGTACATTTTTGCCATTTATACCATGTTTCTTTAATATGGTCCAGAACTTAAGTCTACTCACCGAATCGAATGCCTTTTTGAAGTCAATAAAGGCTATATACAACTTTTTATGGTACACCAATTGTTTCTGGACCATGCTGAAAAGAGTGAATAAATGATCGATAGTGCTATGTTGTTCTCGAAAACCGGCCTGACTGTCATTTAAAATGTTATTATTTTAAATCCACTGGGTTAGTCCTTTGTTTAAAATGAAGCTATACAGTTTACTGCACATATTTAATAAAGAGATGCCTCTATAGTTATCTGTTGTATTTAGGTCACCTTTCTTATGTAGAGTTGTATTACAGCCTCAGACCAATCATCGGATATCGACCTGCTGAAAATAATTTATTAAAGAGTTTTACCAAGTACTGAACAAGAGTAGTTGCTGAAGTTTTAAGAAATTCGTTGTTGATAATTCCATCTGGTCCCGCCGCTTTACCATTTTTTAAATTGCGTAGTGCTGAGTATATTTCCAATTTGGTAATATCCTTTTTGAGCATATCAAAGTTGATATCTTCACTAGAAGTAGTGTCTAAGTTATCACCTTCGCTGTTGTTATCATCACCCTTCGACTTCTGGTGAATTGAACACTCTGGAGAAATGATTATGCCATTCCTCCTTGATTATTGTATTTTGTAGAGAACGCTTTGTTATATGTGATTTGAGTTTGCCCTAAAATGCCTTTGGATCATTGATTGTTTAGTGCAGGGATTCAATGACGTTTTTACGATGCTCAGCGCGTTTTCATTTTTAGAAGATTTTTATATTCTCTGCGTTTCTGAGCATATGTCTCTCTGTCCTCAATATCATTTGTTCTATCAAATGTTCTCCGAAACTGCCGAGTAACTCGTCTACTTTCTTTGCACTCTAGGTCAAATCAAATCTGCTTTCTTTCTTTTCCTACAATTACCCATTTCTTCATGCATTGTCCGGCATTTAAAATACCCTCATTAAACCTTTTAAGAGACGCGTTGATGTCATGATCAATCAAATCAGCTGCTTCTCGAAAACAAGTCTTTTGTCTCTTCTGTTCCCAAACCTGCGAGAAAATCATCCCTCGAATCAGTATTCCACACGTCTTTTTCAAGTGTAAATGATTTTGCTCTGATTTGTGAACACGGAACTGTTTCTCTTGCTATACTAACATACCATTCCACTGGCATATGTTTCGATTCATTTTTTTAAAAGCAAACATTCAATGACTGTAGCAATGATATCAAATTTTTTGACACAATAAAGTAGACAATGACACTGCTGCCAGTAGATGAAATGTAAGTAAAATTTCCTCTAGTTCTATCGACACCTGTTCCATTTAAAACGACCAAACCAAACAGATCACAAGTGTTCAATAAATATCTGCCGTATTCATTAATTATTTGATCTTTAGATGAGCGTTTGTTGTCCTTAACTGTTTTGCATTCATCAGCGAAAACATCCAGAACAAGATCGTCGACATCAATTTCGTTGAAATTTTCACTTCCGGTACGTGCATTCATATCACCTGTAATTATAAAAGGAACATCACCTACTAATTCAATAATATCAAGAATACATTCCTCAATGATAGATATACCATTGTGTGTCTCTGTATCTATATAATAAACGGAGTGAATGGGTGGGGGATATAACAGCCTAGCAAAACAGATGGAATGTCTGTGCCTGTGAAGTCACCAGAGACTGTAAGTGCAATAAAGTTATCGAATTCTAAATCAATTCTATCAAAGTACTCACTCAAATTCTTTTTAACAAGTAGCACAACACCTCCAGACAGACGAGCTGTTGGTGCGTCATTGACCTTAACACCAGGAGCCATAAAAACCACATGATTTGGAAATAATAAAAACCACATGATTTGGAAATAATAAAGACAGAAATGATGTGGAAAAGGTTTCAGCAAGCAAGCAAACATCAAAACTCTCAATATATGCACGTGTATCAAATTCGTATAAGCAACTTAGACCTTCAATGTTATAAGTCAATAAACTTACAGTCTGTGTAGACAAAAAGCCTCTGAATTTACCATTCAAAGCATGGGCCGGGCCGAAATCCTATTCATTTAGGAGATTTGGGAGTGTCTTATTTGCATTGTTCTGAGATGCACTATTCGAAACAGAGTCTTGCAGAGTTAACTGTCTCTCTTCCCTGACACTGTGTACTGAAGCGCTTCTCTCAGTCTTGACGAAGCGCCTTTTTTCTTGAAGGCCTGGATCTGTCCTGCCTATTGTCTTTCTTGGGCGCTTCATCATTGGCAGGGG
>JADBJO010025269.1:22500-24004 GCA_016801955.1 Conus betulinus
CTTCCCGCGGAGGGGCTTTGGACCCGAGCCAGAGGTGAACACCCCCGTCCCCTCTTACATTCCCAAACTACCTCCCTGAGAGTGATTTAGGTCATGACCCTAAAACACCTCAAAGAGATATTGCCACCTGAAGTTAGACCTAGACTCCCAACAAAAGAAAAATGCACTACTCACTCGTAGCTTTCGACAGCCATCCGGCCATCTCCCTCAGCGATGCTGTTGCCGACTGAGTGAACTCTCGATTCAGATCACGTGACCATGAGACGCACCCAAGTCACGTGACCGAACCAGTGAAGCGTACACCGGGGGCAAGGTGTAGCGGCCCCGGTCCTTGTAGAGCAGGGGGGGGGGGGGGGTGGGGGGGGGGGGTGGGGGGGGGGGGGGGGGGCTGCGATGTAGGGGGGGGGATGGCCTGCGATGTTAATGGCTCCGTTACCCCTCGCTGGAACCGCTTGTTTTCTCTGTTCAGGATGTTGACGTAATCCGTGTCAAATTGGTGTTGATCGGAGTGCAGGTGTGCTCCGACAGGTGAAGAGTCCCTCTTGTTGTTCTGTAAGTCTCCTTTTGGAGGGACGTTCTGTTTTCTCTGACATTGTGTTGTTTGGCAGTCACGGCAGTCTGTTCTGTAGATGACGCCGGATTCGTCCAGTTTGTTGGTTTTGTCCGTGGGGGCGACGAGTTTGGCTGCAGATGGTGTTGGTGGGCTTGGGATGGACCGCGACCCCTAGTTTCCTCAAAGAGGTAATAGGCACATGCCCAGTCATTCCCAGTGCCCTGAACTGTGTGCATGTGTGGAGCGTAGTTCCCGGCACGTTCCAGTATCTAGTCCATGCCTCTCTCTCTCGCCCCCTCTCTCTCACCTCCAACCTCTCCGCCCTTCTCCTCCTCTCTCTCACCACTCTCACTCTCCTCTCTCTCCCTCCCTCCTCCCTCCTCTCTTCCCCCCTCTCTCTCCGCCTCCACCCTCTCCCTCTCCCCTCTCCCCTCTCTCTCCGGTCTCTCTCTCTTCCCCCCCCCCCTCTCCTCTCCTCATCTCTCTCTCTCCTCTCTCCTCCCCCTCTCTCCCCCCCTCTCTCTCTCTCCTTCTCTAACATCTCCCCTCCCCCTCTCTCTCCATTCTCCTCCTCTTCTTCCCCCCCCCGCTTCTCCTCCTCCTCTCCTACTCTCTCCTCCCTCTCCTCCTCTCTCTCCTCGACTGCTCTCCTCTCTCTCTCCCTCTCCCTCATCCTCTCTCTCTCTCGCTCTCTCTCTCTACTATCTGTTTGTCTAATGGATCAGACAGTGAAGAGGAGCTAATGAGAGAAGAGAGACAGACTGACAGACAGACAGACAAACAGACAGACAAATGAGAAGCGAGAGAAAGAGAGGAGAGAGAGCGGAGAGATAGAGAGAGAGAGAGTAGCGAGAAAGAGAGAAAGAGAGATCAATTAAGAGTATCAACAGGTATCCCCCACAAGAGTGGGGAGAGAGAGAGAGAAGAGGAGAGAGTGAGAGAGTAAATCAA
>JADBJO010025270.1:0-17500 GCA_016801955.1 Conus betulinus
CCTTTTGTGGTTCTCCAGCAAGTAAGCAAGTTGGCTTTTGTTCCCATGTTTGAAACAGTTCTATGACCACAACTCCCAGACTGCTGCTGATTGTGGTACCCATTTTATCCACACACATATAATTACTTGGTTTCCTGGGGGCCTGTGTCTGTCTGTGGTGCTGGTAAATTGGATTAATGGCGTTGCAGGTACGTGGTGGCGTTTCAATCCATGTAGGTGGAGGAGGGGAGCAGGTGGCAGCGGGGGTGGGCAGCGATCAGTTGGCCCTCGGCAGGGGTCTTACTGTCCTCTGCTTAAGTCACACAACAGGCGTTACGGGAACTTGGCTGAAGTGAGTCAGCGGTAGTGCAGAGTTTCCATTGATGGGTGGTCTCCTAAACAACTGACACTGAGCATTAATTCGCAATGTTTGTGGGAGGGCATTCGTACTGCGACAGGACTGTGTGTGGTTGTATATTAGGGAGACTGGAATAGTACTTTTAATGAGTTGTCCAACGACTGTACTAAGTTAATGAAGTAACTGACAGTTCCCTCCCCCTCTCTCCTCTTCTCTCTCTCTCTCTCTCTCTCTCTCTCTCTCTCTCTCTCTCTCTCTCTCTTTATGTGTTGTGTGTGTGTGTGTGTGTGTGTGTGTGTGTGTGTGTGTGTTCACAGATGACGGTTTCGATTTCCGCTTCATACATCTGTGTATCATGGTGGAGACGGCGAGTATTCTGCTGTGAGTAACCTCTGCCTCTCTCTCTCTCTCTCTCTCTGTCTCTCTGTGTCTCTCCTCTCCTCTCTCTCTCTCTCTCTCTCTCTCTCTCTCTCTCTCTCTCTCTCTCTCTCTCTCTCGTCGGAGTGGCTTTCCTTGCTTGCTTGTCAAAAGTGGATGCAGATTTTCACGAAAATCGCTTTCAGTATGCCAGTTGTTGGACTGCCATCTCGTTTGGAGAACGCCTTGAACTCATTTCTTGAAGAAAATAATGTGTTTGTCGTCGTTTAAAATCGAAGGTGGAGAAGACCAACTTGCAGTGGTGCTTCGACTGAAGACAGCGTGCCAACCACGAGTGACACAGAGTGATACTGTCGTGTGCAGAAGAAAATGCCCATTGCAAGTTATCAGAGACAGGAGGAGAGCCGAGACATACAGAGCTTTGAAAGAGGAGAAGAAGGCAATGATTCTACATCCCCGTTTGGTCTTTTTCTACCAACACCCCGCAGGTTATTTCACAACACAGAAAACTCGGCTGCTTTTGATACATTCCCTGGAAATGCTGCCAGTGACGGTCCTGAACATGTGGGAGCGACACGATCCGCCGACCACTTTCACGACACCGAGTGACTGAGTGAAACTGATGTAGTCCGGACGTTGGGGCTGGGCAAAAACGAACTTATAACTGCGTATTGTGATTGATTACCCCCCTTGATCCAGTCCACAGCACTGACAGACCACACAGAGGATATTACGACAATGCCAGGCACACACAACTCGTGTGATAGAAACAGGGACAGTCTCAAATTCCAGTGGATTATTCAAAACAACAACAAGCTTCCGGCTTGTTGTGTGAGACATGCAGGGAAATACTAAGCTGTGTACAAGAAACATTAAAATAAGTGGACAGACTGCGACACGGCATTAGACAGTCGGACGACTCCACGGCTGATGAGGATGAAAATCCCGATTGACGACTCTGGGAACCCCAACGCTCCCATCCGCGTCTGTTGTGATGGACTGTGAACCATTTCCGCGCGTCCCCCCCTGGACACCACATCTACACTACGGTTGTTTGTCATGTCCAGTCAACACAATACCGCGATCTGGATCCCATGAGGGCGAAGACCTTGTGTATTATTATCGTATGAAATATTGTATTCATTTCTGTTTTGATATCCGCCATTACCCCTGCGCCCCCCCCCTCCCCCCCCTTTCCCCTTTACACCATATTGTGTCAATGAGCCAAAAACCTGACATCATTCGTATTCGTATTCTCTCTCTCAGTCTGTTTTCTTCCTTTCTCTCCTTTCCCGATAACGGCTCATGAAACGAGTGTTGATTGGTGTGTCATAGATTCATTTCCTAATGTACATCTGTCACATCTCGATACCTGTTGCTTTACGTGAAGTACAGAGCACCCTGAACCACATTAACAGGTGGTTGGGGTTTGAAACATGACAGCTTTCCTGTCAAAGTTGTGAGCCTGTGTTATGATGTAACCTGATGACGATGCTCTTGTAACACACAATGTGTCAGATGCTGCTGGCGGCACGAGCGGAACAAATCATCCGTACCCATGACCAGAAGAAACCGCTGTTCCTTTACCTGCCTTTCCAGTCCGTGCACGGGGCCGCGACAGGTAAGCTATTTTTAGAATGTGGTGTGTTGTATTTTATTATGATATTCTATCAGATTATTTTATGTTAAATTATATATTGTACTATACGATATTATATTATATTATATTATATTGTGTTATATTGTATTATATTATATTATATTGTATTATATTGTACTATATTATATTATATTGTGTTATATTATATTGTGTTATATCATGTTATGTTATTAAATGTTAAATTGTAGTTCAGTTTGTTTGTTTTGCTTGTTTGAATGGGCGCTGGGTATCAGTTGTTTTTCTGTAGCTGTTGTTGTGTTGTTCGTTTTTACAGAGACCAAAGGGGGAAAAACTTACGCCTTGACCAATTCTCTCAGTTCTTGGTTTGTGTGTTTTTTTTTTCAGCTTCTGTGTTTCAAAAGAAGAAGAAGAATGATGATGATGATGATGAGGCCGCGTTTAAATCTAGCTCGGGGCCAACCGAGCATGGTATAGCATATGACTCGCTTGCGTTTACGTGGATAGAATAGACACAGCAGATGGAACCAGAGACTGCAGGCTTCATCCCATATGTTATCTCTGGCAGTCTAGGTGTTAGCTTCCAGACGTAAGGACATAGTGGCTGTCAGACTGAGAGAATGGGTGTTACAAAGGCGGGGCGAAGATGATAACGGCTTTGATCACTGATGCAGCAAAGTGTGCGAAAAAAAAGCCGACATTTTTTTGCATATAAAATTAAACTTTTGTACGCATGTAGTAGACTTGATGTCATTGTCTCAACTATAAATGATTCATCGAAGCATGCACTTTATTCTGCGCCATGCTCATCGGCAAGGATATTTCCAATGTACGCAAATACGAAACGATTTCTTGAGCATGAGTCTGGCTTGTTCTGAAAAGCCTCATTTACCCACATGTAAATTCAGTAGAGCCTTGTTTCGTCTTCTGTCCGGAAACTCACGGCTGTTATCCTAGTCATCTTTTACTTTTTTTTTCATAAACCCCAGATGACACGAGGGAATGGGATGTGGCCACGTGTGGCCCGCCTTTGGCTCACCTCGGAAGCAGGCCCATGGCGCGGCATGGCACGGCACGGAAAAAGTCAACGTAAACAGCAGGTGCTCGGGCCACGGGCCGGCCAGGCTTGGTTGAAAAGTGACAGTGCAAAGGGCTTCGTTGATGATGGCAATAGTCACATCAAGATGGTGGAGTAGAGAATGATGTTAATCATAATATCATCAGTGATGATGACGGACAACGATGACAATCACTTGACAGCGATAATAATGCTCATCATAATATAGGAGGTATTGACAGACTGCTTTTCATTCTTGTTATAGGAGGTGTTTGTCCCTCCTGTCAGTTGTACTCTAGAGGTTTGAAGACCTGTCAGCTGAATTGTTTGTCCTTCTCCACAGGTACCCAAGAGGTTAGAAGACCTGTCAGCTGAATTGTTTGTCCTTCTCCACAGGTACCCAAGTGGTGGTTTGAAGACCTGTAAACTGAAGTATTTCTCCTCCTCCTTCACAGGTACCCAAGAGGTTTGAAGACCTGTACTCTCACATTCAGACCAAAGATAGGAGGATTTACTGCGGTAAGCTCGAGTCACAAATCTACAGTTGTACATAGTGTACACGTCAGTGCTTGGAAATGCATGCGTACATGAGTGCGTACGTGCGTGCGTGTCATAATTTGTTGCAATTAATCTCGAAAATTCAGTTGACAGCTGGTGTAATTTTTTTTTTTAACTGACTGCGAGAGAGTGATTTTGTGACATTTTTTTTTACTCATTTGTACAGCAAGACAGGCAGACAGACAGACAGACAAGATAGATAGATAGATAGATAGATAGACAGTCAGACAGACAGACAGATAGATAGATAGAGAGAGAGAGAGAGAGAGAGAGAGACCTGCCATAAACGCCTGACCACCTATGAGGTTCAGGTTCAGATCCTGGCAGTGAACTGTTTCTGACAGCAAAAGGGCGGCACTTAGAACTCATGACCTAGATGCGGTCCTGTCCTCTTGAAGAGTGTTGTAAGGAGTTCAGGGCCGAAACACTTGACAGTTTGATGAGGCTCCAGATGCGGCCCTGTCTCTTGAGTGTTAGGAGTCAGGGCCGAAACACTTGTCTGAGGGGAGATTTCTTTTCTGCTGTCTGCTGTCAAGCCGACATTTAGTGTTTCTTCCTTTACACCACTCACACCACACACACACACACACACACACACACACACACACACCACACACACACACACACACAGGCGGCACACGCGCACACACACACACACGCACGCACGCACACGCACGCACGCACGCACGCACGCACGCACGCACAACACGCACGCACGCACGCACACAAGGCACGCACGCACGCAAACACACGCAAACACACGCACGCGACACACACTAAAGGCACCTATATATATATATATGATATATATATATATATACCTTTATTTACTAATTTGTTTATTGAGAGAGAGAGTGAGAGGCGTTTACGGAGGAGAGAGAGGAGAGAGAGAGAGAGGAGAGAGAGAGAGAGAGAGAGAGAGAGAGAGAGAGAGTTGTTCCAGGCTCCTCAAGTATAGTTAGTGACCTCGCTGTTCTTACATTGTACTCTCAGAGATGGGTTTCAGGGATTGTTTCAGCTTTGCTTGGCGACGCATCGTCAGTGAGAGACAGGGTGAGACATCAAGCCATGGTCCTTGTTAATGTTGATGTGTGGCATCCATTGACTCCCAGAGGTGTGCTGTTGTTAATGAAGCACGTCAGCAGCGGGTAGGGGAGCTTCGGGATCGTCATGAACTGCAGACACTAGACTTTGGTATTTGCGGGGAGACCACACTGGTCTGTTACATGCAGGCTTTCGTCTGCCATTTGCTTGATTTCTATTCTTTTTGTGTCTCTCCAAGGAATCATCCTTCCGCCCTCCCGAGGCTTTTGACTGGTGTTTCTCTCACAGTTGCAAATGGCTCGGTTGGTTGCAATGAACGGTACTGTTTCACCTGCTTTTACGTTCCGCAGCTAGGGAAAGACTTCGTGCTATCTTTGACTTGAAAACTCATCCTGGATGAAGCAGCTGACTTTTCTATTTTTTTTTCAGTATTTGTGTGATTCATCTTCCTTGGTGCAAAAGAACATAGCATCGTCCATGGAGGCTTTCAGAGGGGAAGGGAGGGGGGGTTGGGTTGTATCTATTGTCGAGGTCTGCTGAGCCTGTGTCGCTCTTGGGCACGTTCAAGATGACCACTATTGCTAACACAAACAGAAATGGAAGAAATGCGCAGTCCATTACTTTGTCAGCTTTCAGATTGACCAGTCTGTTGTGGTAGTCCTTAATAAGAAAAACTCACTCAGCCCCAGCAAGGCCGGATGACCGCCTGTCCTGGTCTGGAACTGGGTGTGAGAGATCGTCTAAGTTTCGTAGATTCTCTGTCGAGGCATTTCACAAGGGGTCGGTCTGGCTGTTCTTGCTGTCATGACCAGAGAAGATTTACCTGGTATACATTCAGAAAGAGGGGGTGTTACTGGCCGTGCGGACTCACAACTCTTTGGGACTTTATACATTCCATAAGCGGCAGTTTGCTAAGCAGTTGGAGGTGTGTGAAGCCTTTGGAAAACCTGGAACAGTGGAACAGTTTGCTTCCTAAGGCATATATAGGGTAATCCATTAAGGTCCAGCCATGGCTCTGGTAACCCTTTTTGTTTTTGACTAATGCGTATATTCGTGGGCTTGCAGGCTGCACCAATCCCTGGATGTCAAAAATGGTGCCTTGCTCTGAGGATTCGACAACTCTCCACACAGAGATGCGTGGTGTCAAGTGGGTTTATTCGTGGTACTGTGAATTGGTTGAGCCTGTCCCGAGAAATTGCTAGAATAGTTCTAGAAGAATGTTTTCTTTGTAAAACGAGCTAGAGGGGCCTCTGAAGGACCGTCTCCATTGAGTTGTCTTCGTTTTTCCCGTCGTCTCTTTCTTCCTGATTCAGTGTTTTGCTGAGCCTATTCGCGGCACCACGCCTCCTGACGTGTTTTTCAGTTGTTCACAGAGCTTCCTAAAGCCCTTGCGTCTCGTATTTATGACGCAGCCTTTATTTACTTCTTTAGGTTTTTCTTTCTTTTCCGGATGCTATCCATCTTTTTCCGCTCCCCCTTCCGTAGTCCAGGCATTTTTTTTAGGAAAACTAGTCTTATTACTTTTGTTATTATCAATCCATAGCCGTCCCTGCAGGTTGTTAATACAACGTCTCCAAATACATTCTGATCTGTGATCCGCACTTCGGCTCATTCAGTTTATGGAATAACTTTTTTCATCTAATTTCCCCATTCCTATTTGTTGTGCTTACGGGTGTTTCTGGCGTTTGACATCAAGAGTGTTGGTATGAATTCTGTGTGACTGAATAATCATGTGAATTTCCGATCTGCCGTGGCACTGTCTGTGTTTTTGAATTCGTGGCCATGGATTTCCGACACTTTAGGGCTATGCACTTACGCAGAGCGCTGCATGTGTGTCCGATGTACCGGATTTTCTGCTTCATTACAGCTGTGCATTTGTTTGTGCCCTTTTGATCATTACGTCGCGCCTCAGTGGCGAGACTTTATTTACAGAGCCCATGCAGTCACATGTAAACTCTCAACATTGGATGCATTATGCATAATCCGTTTGTGGAATTTCCATTCGTAATTTGGTTTGGTAGCCGATAGATTCATTATTTTCCTCCTCCTTTCGGGTGGGCCACAGTCACATCACAAGGACACACAACACACACAACACACACACACACCCACCACACACAAAACAAAACACACACACAACCACACACACACCATCCCAACACAGGCCACGCACACACGCAGGACAGGCAGGCGCGCCGTACACAGCGCGTCGCACACACTTACACCCACATGCTACAATCTCTCTCGTTTCTCTTAATTTATATACACACTACACAGACAGAGAGAGGACAGGCAGAGCAGGGAGAGAGAGACAGGAGAAAGATATAAACGAGTTTTATAGGCATTTAAGTGTCCATGTGTATGTATTTGTGCAAATATTTAATATGGGCGTGTGGGTGTGGTATGTGTGTGGTGTTGGGGTGTGTGTGTGCGTGCGTGTGTGAGTCGTGATGCCGTGTGTTTGCGGTGGTGCGTGCATTTTGCTGTCGTGCTGTTTGGGTGTGTGTGTGGACCAGCGTGTGCTGTATGCATGGTCGCTGTGGGGTGTGGTGATTTGCTGTGTGTGTGCTTTGGCTGCGCTGGCGGGTGTCCGTCTTGTGTGTGTGTAGGTTTGTGTTGCTGTTGTGTGCATTGGATCATGGATGTGTGTCAGGCTCTGGACCGCGAGTGCGCTTCGGGCCAATATCTTACTAAAGCCCTCGGAGGATGGTGAGTCCGGGATTGGCCAAGATAACATGCTTCTGAGGCTTCTTCACATGGTGCATGTCGTCCGTTTTTCTGATATTACCATGTCGTTCTTCTCTGTATATCTGTGCTGCGGTGTCTATCTGTACTCTTTCCGCTCTCTTATCCTGGATCTCTCTCCTCTCACTTCTCTCTCGGGTCTCTCTTTCTCTTCTCTTCTCCTCCGTGGGCTCTCTCTCTGGCGCTCGTCTATTCTTTCGCGTTTCTCTTGATAATTGACATTAAAGGCTCCTCCTATAACTACATAAGGTAACTACATAAGTACAGAAATCATGTGCACACACACACCACACACACACACACACACACACACACACACACACACACACACACACACATACACACACACGCACATCTAAATACAATACTGAGAAAATCCTGGAGGAAATATCGTTCACAAGACGACGCTGGCAAACAGCTTGTACAGTAGCGCCCAGTCTGCACTCGTGCACTATGTGACCTTAATGCGCAGGTCTGTCATTGCCATCATTCTTCCTTTGTTTCATTCTATGTTTATATTTTCATTCGTCCTGTTTCCTTTGCAGGTTTTAGTCTTTTCTTTTTAATAAACACGTGCCTTTCTTTTAGCCACATTGCACCGTCTGAAGGCAATAAACCATTCATTTCCCAATTAATGTGTGGTGTGGGTGACAGAATGGAGGCCCATCCTACAACGGAGCTAACAACTGGCCCTTGCGTGGAGCCAAGACGACCACCTGGCAAGGGGGCACCCGGGGTGCCGCTTTCGTGCACAGCCAGAACCTCTTCCACAAGACCAGCTACGTGAACAATGAGTACGTAGAGCGTTTTAAATTAACCCCCCTCCCCCCCAACACGGCGTTGTCATGATGAGGTACCAGCCCAGTATGGCGTTTTTATGGTGTTTTGGGTCTTTTCTCCAATGTCCCAGCTGTGGGAAAATAGCCGGACACATAGCATGCAACTGTCATAGTTCAGCATTAATGTGTGAGAAGGTAGTTCGTAATTCGGAGCCCAATGATTCTATTTCCATTTGCCTTGTTGCCTCGTCATTACCACCTGGAGATGGGATATAGCAGACACCTCAGACATACAAGTCTGAAAAGGAAAGGCTCAACAGCCTTCGAAGCCATTTCCCAAGGGGAAGGCGCTGTCAGTCTAAAAGTGAATCATCCGTCGTCGGACGTATAGCGCCTTACTACTCCAATGAAGTTTCAGCAGTGTTCACATTTTAAACGATAGGCACTGGAACCTCCACTGGGTTCCTGTTTGAGTGAATAAACAATATTGTATCTATACACTATCAGTTTTAAGTGGAAGAACAGTATCCGCATGTTCAGTATTAATTTGTTTGAAGTCAGAGGTGGATAAACACTAAGAATGTTATTTTTCACGTAGACTCGTACAGGCGTATATGCTGTTGATGCTTTTTTCTGTCTGGTGGTATGATCTTGACTTTTACATGTTCGCCCCCACACACCCCTCCCCCGCGGCTCTGGGTGCAGCCCACTGTGGACTGTCAAAAGTACAGTGAAAGATAGCCTTGAGATGGTAGAGTTCCAAATTGACCATCACACGATTGAGCACAAACTATTCAGCGCCTCTACCGGAGTTGGGGACAGTAGAAACCCCCTCTCCTTCCCCGTCTGCACGTACTGACATGTAAAACATCAGGCAGTGATGACAGAGAGAACGGATGTTTTTTCTCACATGGCACGCTTGACGCTTTGCTCTTGGAGACACGCTACTCAGTCAGATTTTCGCTCTAAAGGTCTGTACACATTATTAGGCCCTTCCAGACCTGGGCGATGGTTATTGACACGGCGTTGACAACGCCTAACGGCCTAGTGACTGAAATCTAAACAACCCGCCCATGCCTGTTTGTCTGTCCACCCAGTCCCACTGCCCAGAATGGCAGGACCACTGCTCGCTCAACATGGGCTCTGAAGGGACAGATGTTTTGGTCTGCACTGCTCACTTGTTTATGTTTGAAACAAAGAACTTTTGGATGGTTGATAAATAACAACAACACTAATAGCAAGATCATCAACATCATCATCATGGTTGTTGCTAGTAATGTAAAACTCAAGAGGAGTAAGAATTCCTAGATATAGTAAAAACAACTTGTTTGATCTGTTGTTCTGATTGATTGCTGTTTTTTTTTTTTAACAATGAGCGTTTTTTTCGACAATACAGCGTAAGAAAAAAATGAGACCAAAACAAACAGAAACTGACAAACAAACAAAACAAAAACCATGTTAAAACTCTTGACTTCAACAGAACTGGACTGGCACAATGTTACTCAGAGCATTTCCACCAAGTGCCCACATAACTTTTCAATGTTCTCACGGGACTGTCCAGACATCATATCCCTGACTGACATGAAGTAAACGACAAAGAAACGCAACAGGTATGGGAACTGAAGACAAAGAAAAAGAATGATGTTGATGATAATGATACTGACTATTGTTTGTTTTTGTTGTTGTTGGTACCAGTCTTTGGGCCGGAATAGCTCAGTTGGTGATCCTGGGGTTGCGGGGGTGTGTGAACGCACGCATAACATCTTGCACACACGTAAAATCCCATCACCAAGTTTCGGAAAAGAAGGCCAGTTTGGCCGTTGGTATGGATGGCACATTTACACATAGCATGCATCCTGCGTGAGAAATGGAAAGAATGAAGAAACTAAGGAAACTGAGTGAACGATATTGACTGGATGACACGGGAAACGACTGAATGAAGCGCCAGCTGGCAGCTTTTCAGTCAGCACTACCCAGGTAGGCAGCCCGTTGTGTAAACGAGTGTGGATTGTAAAGCGCTTAGAGCTTGGTCTTTCACCGAAGATAGGCGCTATATAAGTATTCCTAATGATAATAATAAAAACAAACAGGAACGAAAAAACAGTTGTGATGCAAAGATTTTGTTACTTCTTTAGTAGTTCTGTTCATTTTGTTTTTCCTGTTGTTTTGATTGTACCTTGGGTTTCTTTGCGGCGACTCTAAGTAGTTCCGAAGAGAGACTTAACGTGCATAATACAACCAGAGAAAAGAACGTGCTAACCAAATATCACCAACGTACTCTACGCTCATTATTCATAACTCTTGTACATGACTGAATGCCCCCCAGTTTAATCGTGTAGTTCCGCTACAGAGCTTTGTGCACGTGCTGTGCTGTGTGTGGTGCAGGATGATCCATGCTGTGGACTGGTTCCCTACCATCCTGGAGGCGGCAGGGGTGAAGGCCGGTATGGACATCAGCTGGGCCGTTGAGTCTGTCTGCACATTCACTGCTCCTCTGTCTGTCTGTCCTCATTTCACTGTCTTCCTCTGTCTGTCTCATTTTACTGTGGTCCCTGTGTCTGTCTTCATTTTTACTGTGTTCCTCTGTCTGTCTTCATTTTTACTGTGTTCCTCTGTCTGTCTTCATTTTTACTGTGTTCCTCTGTCTGCCTTCATTTTACTGTCTTCCTCTGTCTGGCTTCATTTTACTGTCTTCCTGTGTCTTCATTTTACTGTCTTCCTCTGTCTGGCTTCATTTTACTGTGTGTTCCTCTGTCTGGCTTCATTTTACTGTGTTCCTCTGTCTGTCTTCATTTTACTGTGTTCCTCTGTCTGTCTTCATTTTTACTGTGTTCCTCTGTCTGCCTTCATTTTACTGTCTTCCTGTGTCTTCATTTTACTGTCTTCCTCTGTCTGGCTTCATTTTACTGTGTTCCTCTGTCTGGCTTCATTTTACTGTGTTCCTCTGTCTGTCTTCATTTTACTGTCTTCCTCTGTCTGGCTTCATTTTACTGTCTTCCTCTGTCTGGCTTCATTTTACTGTCTTCCTCTGTCTGGCTTCATTTTACTGTGTTCCTCTGTCTGTCTTCATTTTTACTGTGTTCCTGTGTCTGCCTTCATTTTACTGTCTTCCTCTGTCTGGCTTCATTTTACTGTGTTCCTCTGTCTTCATTTTACTGCGTTCCTCTGTCTGTCTTCATTTTACTGTCTTCCTCTGTCTGTCTTCATTTTACTGTGGCCCTCTGTCTTCATTTCACCGTGTTCCTCTGTCTGTCTGTCATCACTTTACAGTGTCGGTCTGCCTGTCTGTCCTTGTAGTTGCAGTACACTAGTCCTTGTAGTAACGTCAGCAGCAGACGTAACAGTTGATGCTGCAGTTGCACTAGCTGAGCAGCAGCAGCAACAACAGCAGCAGCAGCAGTACAATAGCAACAGAAGGAGCAGGTGCTGCAGTGACAGTAATATTAGCAGCAGCGATAGTGAAAACAGTCGTCGATGTTGTAGTTCCATTAATAGGATAGTGCCAGATGCAGTAGCTGAACAAGAAGTTAATGTTTTATTGCTGTGGTAGTACTAACAGAAGCAATGGTAGGAGTTGCTGTCAATTATGCAGTTTCTGTAATATAAGTAGCAGCAACAGCTATTACGGACATAATTGCTGATTGTTTCTTTTTTCTGTTGCGGTATTTGTAGTAACAGCACCAGAAGACGTTGTAGAAGTTGCAGCAACCGCATTGGAATTGTTAGAAATGGTTATGTCGTTGCACAAGTAGTAGTAGTTGTTGTTGCAGCAATGGCAATAGAAGCAGCAGCTGAAGTTGAAGTAGCAGTTAATGATGAAGTTGAATTTATTATAGCAGTAGCAGCAGTAGTTGCTGTAGACGAAGTAATACACAACGTTGTAGTCGTAACAATAGTATAGTAGCCGCAGCAAGTTTAGTAGAAACGGCAGTAGCCGCAGCAGCTCTGACTTCACTTCACCATCAACATTGATGACGATTGTTCTGTCAGTTAAGGGCATTGATGGCGTCAGTCAGCTCCAGACCATCGTTGAAGGCGCGACATCAAAAAGAACGGAGTTTGTCTACAACATTGATGACGTCGCCAACCGATCCGCCATCAGGTCAGCTCTTCAGTTTGAATGTTTTATAGCAAGGAGTTGTGGTGTTGGATTTGGATCGTTTCGCTGTTTTCTTTGGAGAGAGAGAGAGAGAGTGTGTGTGTGTGTGTGTGTGCTTGCTTGTGCTTGTGTGTGTGTGTGTGTGTGTGTGTGTGTGTGTGTGTGTGTGTGTGTGTGTGAGAATGAATGATTTATTGAAGAAGGCTTACAAAGCCCATTGTCAAGGGGAAGAATCGATGGGAGGGGGGGTGTTCATAACATAACTATGAAAGAATAAGCAAAGATAGCACATGTCAGAATACAACATCGCGATATGGAAACCATACCACAGAAGATATCAGAGACTATCACTGTACACCGGTATGACTGCGAACGCGACTGTCAAAATATCGACACATCTCTCCACGGTCATCAAGAGTTCCGTCGTTTGACAGCTTCAGTGTTGCTGGAAGCCATTCTCACATCTTCTTTGGTTGTTTATTGAAAGGTGTTCATATTTCTGATCATTTCCTGCAGATAGACCAGTATGTCGCTGGTGGTAACGTTGTCAGAAGAAGCGTTTTGTGGTTGATTGATATAAGAAATATTTTCAGGGTCATCACTGCACTCTGACACATGATCGTCCTCGTTTGCCAAGACTTTCCTCTGTTTTGTTTTGTACACTAGGATCTGGTGGCCTGTCGTGTCCACAGACAATGTCACAACATTGTTCACCACAGTCGTCACCCACACTCGGCTTGACTGACACACAATATCCGACATGAAGGCTTCACCGTGTACGATTGTCCCCGACTGTTTATCACACAGTCCCATGTCGATTTCTTGTTGATTGTCACTGTGCTGTGCGTCTCGTGCAGGCTTTTGGTGCGGAGGGAGGGGAATTGCTGTCACACTGAAAAATGTCAGCACAAGCAGTATGGCTGTGACCCGGTTCTGTCAGCACTGTACACTAGGCGTGGTGGAATGGGTAAAAAAAAATTGGATGGAGAAAAACCTTCACTTGCCTTTTCCTGCGGATTCTTTTTATATACCGCAGCTGTGCGTCTGTCCCTGGTTATCTGTGACGGGCATTTCTGTCGATAAACAGCGCTGTGGCCTTGGGTTTGCGTTGCAGGGGGCTGGTCGGTATTCGTGGTCAAACGAAGAATCACGACTGTTTGTTTTCCTCTGCCCTGAATTTTAAATGAAGACAGAGTCCTTCCTTTAATGCAGCATTCGGTGTCGCTTCCATAGTACATGGGAAACCTTCAACAGGCATACTGTGCAAATTACAGGCAATACAGGTAGAAATTTAGCAGAGCCGCTTGAAACAACGTCTTGCTGGGAGCCAGACATGGAACACCAGGAGAGAGAGAGAGAGAGAGAGAGAGAGAGAGAGAGAGAGAGAGAGAGCCAGACATGGAACACCAGGAGAGAGAGAGAGAGAGAGAGAGAGAGAGAGAGAGAGAGAGAGATGCAGCTGCCGTCAGATATTGATGATAAAGTTGGCGCTATTTCACCAGTGACTAGTATTGCGATGGGGTTCTTACAGTAGTCAGAGTTATGTTGACGCCAGACAATTGTTGCTTTGTGTGACTTGTAGCGAGAGAGACGTTATGTTCTTTTGGTTTTTTTCTTTTTTGGTTTTTCTTTTTTTTTCGGGGGGAGGGGGGGGGGGCTTTTGTGTCCTTATGGCTATTGCGCAGTATTGATTTTAATAAGCTGCGCTGTATTACACGTTGTTCTGTGTTGTATTGTGTTCTATCGTGCTGTATTATTCTGTGTTGTCTTGCCTCAGGATGGGCGATTACAAACTGATCAAAGGAGGGGGCAGGAGCTTTTAACGGGTGGTACCCCCCTCCTAAAGCGGAGAGCTACTACACCAAATACACCCCGGATGCGGACCAGAAGATGCCAGAGTATATGCTGTTCAATGTTAAAGGTAAAATGAAAAGAAACAGTGTGCTCTGTGTCTGTCTGTCCATGTCGGTGTGTCTCCCACTGGCTGTCTCTCTCCTTTCCTACGTGCACTCTTGTTTGACCAGTTGAAATCAGTAAATAAATACAGACACAAATTACTACCGTAAATAAACAAATTACTAATTCAAGTAGACTAAAACTTTAAAATAATCTTTAAACAAGAGAATGAATAAATCGTAACAGTATTGCTGAGGAGAAAAAAAAAAACACGCCGAAAATATATAAAGCCCAAATTCACCTGCCATTTACTGTATTCAAGAACTAAGGTCATCACTCCATGTCGACTTAAATGGCGTGACAGGTGGCATCTCCTGGTTGAAGAAGGAAAGATACGCTGATTTGGAGAGGGGGAATAGGTCAGGGCAACAGGAGGAAAAACAGAATGTTCAAATATTACATGGTGCGTGCGTGTGCGTCTGCGTGCGAGTATGTATGTACAAGAGGGTTAGAAAAGGTTGTTCTGGTCCTCAGTTAGAGGGGTACAAGGGGCTGGTCTAGTCCTCGGTGACAGGAATAGAAAAGATCGGTCCAGTCCACAGTAAGAGGTCTAGAAAGGGTAGGGCCACTCCTCTTCGAGACGGAAAGAAATTGGGGTGGGTAGAAAAAAAAAAAAACAGGTCAGTACACAGAGAGAGGCATAGAAAAGGTTGGTCTGGTCCTGAGTGAGATGGATGAAATGGTTGGACAAGTCTTCATTGAGAATTAGGGTAGAAGAAGCAGATCTTGTCCTTAAGGAGAAACGGCGGAAGAAAACTGGTCCAGTTTGTGTTCAGCGAGAAGGATAGAAGGGGTTGATCTGGTCTCTTCAGCAAGGATAGAAGGGATTTCATTAGTTTTCAGCAAGAAGGATAGAAGGGTTGAGTTTAGTCTTCAGCAGGAGGATAAAAGGGATTTTGTTGTCTTCAGCAAGAAGGATAGAAAGTTTGAGTTTAGTCTTCAGCAGGAAGGATAAAAGGGATTTTGTTGTCTTCAGCAAGAAGGATAGAAAGGTTGAGTTTAGTCTTCAGCAGGAAAGATAAAAGGGATTTTGTTGTCTTCAGCAAGAAGGATAGAAAGTTTGAGTTTAGTCTTCAGCAGGAAGGATAAAAGGGATTTTGTTGTCTTCAGCAAGAAGTATAGAAGGGTTGAGTTTAGTCTTCAGCAGGAAAGATAAAAGGGATTTTGTTGTCTTCAGCAAGAAGGATAGAAGGGTTGAGTTTAGTCTTCAGCAGGAAGGATAAAAGGGATTTTGTTGTCTTCAGCAAGAAGGATAGAAGGGTTGAGTTTAGTCTTCAGCAGAAAGATATAAAGGGATTTTTGTTGTCTTCAGCAAGAAGTATAGAAGGGTTGAGTTTAGTCTTCAGCAGGAAGGATAAAAGGGATTTTGTTGTCTTCAGCAAGAAGGATAGAAGGGTTGAGGTTAGTGTTCAGCAGGACGGATAAAAGGGATTTTGTTGTCTTCAGCAAGAAGGATAGAAGGGTTGAGGTTAGTGTTCAGCAGGAAGGATAAAAGGGATTTTTGTTGTCTTCTGCAAGAAGGATAGAAGGGTTGAGGTAGTGTTCAGCAGGAAGGATAAAAGGGATTTTTGTTGTCTTCAGCAAGAAGGATAGAAGCAGTTTGGTGAAACCTTCAGCAAGAAAGATAGAAGGAGTGAGTGTGGTCTTCAGCAGAAGGATAGAAGGGTTTTAATACTCTTCAGCAAGGAGGATAGAAGGATTTTTTGGGTTAATCTTCAGCAAAAAGGATATAAGGGATTTTTCATTGATTTTCAGGGAGAAGGATAGATGGCGTTGGGTCTTGTATTCACAGGAAGGACTGAGCTGAAGGTGTCGGTCTGTAGTATACAGCGCTCTGTGAGAGTTAATACCGTGATGGTCACAGGAGAGACGGATCAAAAACAGCGTAGAGTTAAACCCTCATGACAGCCGCCAGTACACCGTCAGACTTTTCACACATAGCTGAACATCAGCCACGTTGTCATACCCTCCCGTGATTCCAGCTTGCTTAGAAAACTTTCTTCACGGAATCATCCACCTCTGTACGTGTTTTGCCCGCAGTTGTCCATAATCTGCAGCTTCGTGTGTAGGGGGGGAGGAGGGAAGGTGGGCAGGTTCTTGAAGGAGGGTGGCGAGCGGGGAAGCAGTGTGTCTTTTTCATTTGTGTTGTTGTTTCAACGATTATTTTGCTCTGTTTCGTAGTTGTTGCTATTTACCTTGGAGTTTTTAAACGTTTGTTCGTTTGAAAGGTTTGGGTCTTTGTTTACGTGTCCTTTGGTTCTTTCAGTTATCGGTATGTTTTTTTTTTTTTTTTCAGGTCTGACCAGCACGTTGAATTATACTTTGGTCAGGCTTCTGTGACGTCTAATTTATGAGACTTCCTTCACCTCCCACTACCCCATTCCACCCCAATGCCTTCCTCCGTTACATAGGTTAAAGTATATGGAGTAGTTTTGCACACAGTGACATCAAAGCGCTTTGAGCGAACTGAAACTACGAGACTGCAGTTTTGTGTTCGACTGTTTGGCCGAGGTTAAAACGATAGTTAACGTTTCTCATCGCTTGACTTTTGCCTGCCTCCGCTTGACACCCCATCTCCTTTGTCTTTCAGAGGACCCAACAGAGCACTACGACCTGACGAAGAAGGAACCGCAAACCTTACAGCGCCTCAAAGAGCGACTGGACTTCTGGATGAAGTCCCTGGTCCCCGCACAGAACCCCCCCGAGTGACCCCAAGTCTGACCCCAAGAACTTCGGGGGCAACTGGAGCCCCGGGTGGTGCTAAGCTCAAAAGAGATTGGGAGGCTTTCTCCGCGTCCCTGGGGATAGTGCAAGGAATTCCATGGGAAGGAAAACCGTTGGACGGATCCGATATCAATAACGGTGGAACATTTGTGTTGAAGCTGTCATTTATCCAAATGATTCGATTATCCAAAATTCAGCAAATCGA
>JADBJO010025270.1:22500-24002 GCA_016801955.1 Conus betulinus
AGGCCAATGTAGCCTACAATGATACAATGATCAAGTAAAATGGCACAAGGTACGAAGCTCAGAACATCAAGAGAGCATAATTTTTAAACACACACACACACACACACACACACACACACACACATGCATTGACCCTCCAACTTCTCTGTGTGCGTGTGTGTGTGTGTGTGTGTGTGTGTGTGTGTGTGTGTGTGTGTGTGTGAGAGAGAGAGAGAGAGAGAGAGGAGAGAGAGAGAGAGAGAGAGAGAGAGAGAGAGAGACAGAGAGAGACAGAGAGAGAGAATTGAATATGTACCTTTATACCGACAAAAAATAATTGAGTATCCAAAATATACTAACGAACACCTTAAGAATAATCTTGTGAGTTCGACACACCCATCTTTAATGGGAAGTCAAAAGTTTGATCGAGTAATGATCAACCTCCGTAAATAAATGGCCGACGAATGGGCAAACATAAAGAGGGCAGTCAAATTTGCCGGTGACAAAACTCGAAGGTCAAGGTCACATACAAAAAAAAAAAGGAAGCAGACGACAGGAAGCCCGATAACGACATGGACCAACTACAGCAAATTCGTGTTATCAGTTATCGACGTCTGTGCAAATCCAGTTACCTGTTTTCAACCCGTAGAACCTCGGACATTCCTTGTTCATGCTACCTTTCTCGTCGCTCTATCTCATCTCCTTTTCATTTCCGAGCGGGCGCCCCCATCCCGATCCTCTCCTCTCTGACATCCTCAATCTCTCCTCTCCCTCTCTCCTCCTCTCTCTCTCTCTGTGATATGGTTGTGACGTCACCGATGCCGAGGATACATAGGAAACTCGGCGGCGAAAGTGCACCTTGCTTGAGATTTCAAGGGTCAGGTAAACGAGCAGACGAACTCCGGCAGTAGGCCTAGCGACACACAGAGGACGGGTCTGGTCTCAACCTTGTAGTGTAGTTCAGGAGCAGTGTCGGGCAGAGTGTGTCAGTGACAAGACTAGCACAATGACCTCCAGATCATAGGAGACAGACTTGCCATTGCTAACTGCGACAAGGACAGTCTTAGACAGTTACAACGACACTGAAGAATGGCTTTGACAGTACGACTTTGTATTTCTATTACAAGACCTGCGGATTCCGTGTACGTAGTGGACGCACGGAGTCAGTGTGCATAAACGCTCGGTTCTCAGCGCAAGTCCTCTCTTGAGAAATCCCGCTGGCCGCAAGCAGTGCGCGCGCGCGCGCGCGCGCAGACCACACACACACAAACACACACACACACACACACACAACCGCCAAAAACTAGGGTCGTGAAACAGTATGGTACAATGCAGACACTATGCTACAAGGAGTTCGACTTATTTATTGTCATTATCTTAATCGAGTCAGAATTCTACAAGTTTGTGATTTTTTTTTCCCACTGTATAAGCGGATCGTTGGACACCAGATTATTATTATTATCATCATCATCATTATCAGTGTTGTTGTTGATAATTATCTTATTACGTTGTTGTTAATGTTC
>JADBJO010025271.1:0-24002 GCA_016801955.1 Conus betulinus
GGAGGAGAGGACCAGAGGGGCCGAAGACGACACGAAACAGCAGGCCACAGACAGGAAAGAGTGTAGAAGGCGGAAGCTGGGTAAGAGGTAGTGATATAGAATAAAAGGTATAAGGTAAAGTAGGATAATATAATTAATAAAAATTAGAGTGCAAGTCTAGGAACTAGATCGCGTGCATAGGCATATCATGAGATTGAAGAGGCTGAATATCGCATTCTGCGCCACACCCGCACGCACAACACACCACACACACACAACACACACACACACACACCCCACACACACCACCACCACAACCGCCCCACCACCACCACCAACACCAACCACCGCCGCCGCCGCCGCCGCCGCCACCATCACCGCAACGTTCCCCCAACCTCCCTCCTCCAGCTTCGCCACCCATCCTGTATGCCAACAGAATCTATTCATCTTGCTCAAACTTCATCCAGCGCAAAGAATCCCCCCGGAATGCTGACAAACAAAGTGAAGGAGAACACGAGCGGCCGTCTGGATTTTGCATCCCAAATTGAATGAAAACACCCTTACAGATCATAAAAAAAATGGTGCGTCAATGCAAATCAGTGAAATTCTGCCCACACACACCACACACACACCACACAACACACACACACACAACAACACAACACCACATACACCAGAGTCCCACACACACCACACACACACACACCACACACACACGCATACACACACACCGAGTCACACACACCTCACACACACACACACACCCACACACACACACACACACAACACCACACCACAAACACACAACACACACACACACACACACATTCACACCACACATACACCACACACACACTCTACACACACGCGCTCTCGCGTCGCATGCTTGGCACTCTGCACACAAACACCACACACACACAAACCAACACACTCCACACACACCACACGTCGCGCGCGCCTGCGCGCGCGCTTTACGCATGCACGCACCACTCAATGCACTCATGGCACGCGACTCCACACACGCATACACACACACACAACACATAGCAGCGCTTCGTGCACACAGACATGCTCGCGCACGCGCGCCCACTCACACACACCACCACACAACACACACACACACACCCACCGCCACACACACACACCACACACACACAATCACAGTATTCGCAGATCGCGCGTGGACCACCACACACATACCGCGCGCGCGCTCGTGCGCTGCGCGCGCACCCATTCATCTTCTCTCTCAGGGGCCTCCCCCCTCGCCCTCCGTCGTAGAAATTTACCTTTTGCTCCGTTTGCCTCCATCGGCAACCCCGTACCTGATCGGTCGTGTCCGCGGTGGAGTGCCACGCCGTTCTGACCACATCGCCCCCGCCTTCACACACAACATCTGTCTGGTCCCGTCAGTACCGCACACCGCGATCCGCCAGCGCGGGCGACGCAGGCAAGGATAGGATCCGCACAGTCCGGGAGCTGCCGTGCCCAGTATCGGGGGTCCGTGTCTGCGCGTAACCCTGCGACGGACCCCAGCGCAGCTGTGTGCCGCGCGGTGCGGCCTCAGTAGCGGTGGAGTCGCGCCGAGTGCTCGGCACCGTGCGGCCGACTGGAGGTGCGTGCTGTGTACACAAGACAAGAACAAGGTGCTGTGCGCATGTCGAGTCGACAGCAGTGTACTGATGAGTGCAAACAGCAGAACTAGGGGCGGGGCGGCACCCTAAGCTGCGTGTCCCATGTCCACTCATCTGCTGGTGTGGGTCTACGGGGGTCTGCGACTGTCCATGGTGTGTGGTGTTGGTGTGTGTGTTGTGTGGTGTGTTGTGTGCGTCGGTGTGTGTTTGTTGCGTGCGGCGTGCGTGCGTGCTTGTGTGGGGGCTGTGTGTGTGTTTGTGTGTGTGTGTGTGTGTGCGCGCCGCTGCGCGCGCGCGCGAGGTGGTGTGTGTGTGTGTGTGTGTGTTTGTGTGTGTACGTCTGTGGTGTGTGCGTGCGTGCGTTCGTGCGTACGTGTGTTGGTGGTGGCGCGATTTTTAAAAATGATTTTCGTTTCCTGTATGTACATAACATGTACTCATACATTCTATGTACGATCTCATGTTCCCGGGATTCATTATTTCTGGCGCTTTTGAACGCCAACGACTCTTAAACTTTCCATTCTTTCATTGGCCTGTACATGTCCACTTCATGTTCAAAAATGTGTTGGGGAAGTATGCTGTGATTTCAGCAATGACGAAACAAAACGGTGCAGATGCGGGACAATAAAGACTAGTTTTCCATTTCGAACTAACCATCGTCCCGCCCCATCTCACCAGGAGCTTAGCGTCAGCATTACCCTGTATCCCAGACACAACGCTGTTTGACTGACGGAGCAGACAGACAGACAGACACACAGACAGACAGATGGAACAGACAGACAGACAGACAGGCAGACAGACACACTGGTGGAGGGCAGTTTCAAGAGGATATACATTCTATCCAGCCAGATTGAAACAACAAAACAACAAAAAAATAATCTACTGTTGCAACTACAGTCACTAGAACGTTATTGGGAAAAGCAAAGACCCCGGTCTTGTCGTGGTAATGCAGCAATCACAGGTGTTTCCCTGTTGATGATGTTTTCCTTGCGATAATATTCGTCCCCAAGGAAAATACCCCAAGGAAAATGGCGAAAACAATTATGTTTCACACAACAACAACAACACAACAACAACAAACAACAAACAAAAAAAAAAAACAAACACAAACAAAAAAAACACCCCACCGTTGCGATCGTCAGAGCAATACATCTTTTCCTTCTTCTCACGAGTTTCTTGAAGGGGTGCCAGCTGTTTTTCCGGCTGTGATCGCCTTTTTCACCCAGTTGTGCTCCCATACTTCACTGATCTGAATAATGTTCAATGAAACAAACAAACAAACAAAAAATGGTTATACTCTTGCTCAACGGATCATCCAGTGCCTCGTTCTTGGATCCACGGGCAGATCCAAACCAATATTTCATGGTTTCAGCTTTGGGCCATATGTCCATCTGTCCACCAAATTTGGTTAAAAAAAAAAAAAAAAAAAGTAAAGAAAAAAAAAGAAAAAAAAATCGATTCCACAGTGTGTGCTAAATCTTTCTGACTGATAAACAAATGAACAAACTAATGAAAGACCGGGGGCTGGGGGTGGGTGGGGTGGGGGGGTGGGGGGTGCTCTCCTAAGTGGAGCAACATTTCTGACCTACAAGTAATTCTTGCTTGCTATAATGCTCGGTGTTCCCATAACAACTGTATTTTTGGTGAAGAACGATATCGCCTCCAGTACATGCATGTGTAACTGGAGGTTCTCTCTCTCTCTCTCTCTCCTCTCTCTCTCTCTCCTCTCTCTCCTCGGTCTCTCTCTCTCCTCTCTCTCTCTCTGTGTGTGTCTGTCTCTCTCTGTCTGTCTGTGTGTGTCTGTCTGTGTGTGGTGTGTGTGTGTGTGTGTTGTGTGTGTGTGTGTGTCTGTCTGTCTGTCTGTCTGTCTCTCTCTCTCTCTCTCTCTCTCTCTCTCTCTCTCTCTCCATTCTAGTGTAAGAAATATATCGCGCTCGGAATTTCTGTTTAATTAAGATGCTCTCTCTGTCCCTCCTTCCTCTCCTCCCTCCCTGTCTCTGTCTCTCTGTCTCTCTCTCTTTCTCTCTCAATTTAGGTAAAGAAAATATATCGCCAGAATAAACAAGCGTAATTGGACAGCGTAATCTTTCTCTCTTCTCTCCTCTCTCTCTCTCTCTCTCTCTCTCCTCTCGTATCTCTCCCTCTCTCTCTCTCTCTTTCTCTCTTATTCTCTCTTCTCTCTCTTCTTCTCTCTTCTTCTTCTCTTCTTCTTCTCTCTTCTTCTCTCTCTTCTCATATTGTTCTTCCAGTTGATGGTATTACTTAATTTGACTGCTTCTTCGTCCTCATTGTTGTAGTAACCATCTTGTGGTCTGTCTTGGCGTTTTTGATGAAACAGAATAACAACAAGGATTTACGTAACGGACAGCTGCCTCGACATTGTTGTAGTAAACTAACCATCTCTCTGGTCTGCTCTTCACGGCGTTCTGATCTCTCAGAATAACAACCAGCAGGTTGGACAGACGAGCATCTCTCTTGCCCTCTCTCAACTCTCTCTCTCTCTCTCTCTCTCTCTCTCTCTCTCATTCATCACTCAGAATGACGTCATTACCTGACCTTTATTTCGTTTCTCCCTGCACATACTGTTGTCATCCCACCTGGTGTAGCTCAGATCTCTCTTTATGGCTAGGTCCCTCCCTCCCCCCCCCCCCCCCCCCCCCCCCCCCCTCCGTCTGGCGGCGGCTCCACTGCAAAGTCTTTATGATAAGAGGTAAGGAGCGCTTCCGCTTATTTACAACACCATGACCCAGGAGAATGAATTCCCATACTGCGTGCCACCCCCCGAGACCCTAACCCCCCCCCCCCCCCCCCCCCTCCCTACCCTCGACCCCCTCTATCACACCAACTGTCCCCAAGTATCCTTCCATTACCCCAACTTCCAAACATTCCACCCACCCCCCCCTTCTTTTCTTCTCTCCCTCCCCTCTCTCTCTCTCTCTCTCTCTCTCTCTCTCTCTCGCTCTCTCTCTCTCCTTCCCTCCTCCTCCTCCTCCTCCTCCTCCTTCTCTCTTCTTTCCCCCTTCTCCCTCCTTCCTTCTTTTCTTCGTTCTTCTTCTTTCTACAATCTTTCCTTTTATTTGTTCGGCTTCTTTATCTTTCCTTTTTCATCTGCTTCTTCACTTTTCTCTCCCTCCCTTCGCCCAACCCACCACCATCCCCTCCATTTCTCTTTCTTTCTCATGATCCTTATTTTTTAATTCTGTCTGTCTTCCTTCTTTTTCCATCTTCTTCATATCCTCCTCCTCCTCCTCGTCCTTATGCTCTGTTGTGCTGTTTGTTGTTGTTGTTGTTTGTTGTTGTTGTTCTTCTTCTTCTTCTTCTTCTTTCTTCTTTTCTTCTTCTTCTCTTCTTCTTCTTCTTCTTCTTCTTCTCTTCCTCCTCCTCTTCTTCTCCTTCTTCTTCTTTCTTTTCTTCTCCTCCTCCTCCTCCTTCTTCTTTTTCTTCTCCTCCTTCTTTTCTTTCTTCTTCTCCTTCTTCTTCTCCTTCTCCACCTCTTCTTTCTTCTTCTTCTCTTCTGATCTGTATATATCAATTCTCTCTCTCTCTCTCTCTCTCTCTCTCTCTCTCTCTCTCTCTCTCTCTCACACACACACATACACATGCGCGCGCGCGCGCACACGCACGCACGCACGCACGCACACACACCCACACACACACACACACACACACACACTCGTTGATGCTGCAGACATCCGGTGACCTTTGTTGATGGCTGCACCATTCTCCACCTGTTTTCACTGCACCTGACTCAGCACGTTTCTCTCCGTGTCCCCACACAGTACAGATCTCTATTAACTGCAACGTTTCCGTTTTGTTACCCCCCACAATACGACCTCTTTGAACCCCCATCTCTCTTTCTCTCCCTCTGTGTGTGGGTGTGTGTGTGTGTGTGTGTGTGTGTGTGTGTGTGTGTGTGTGTGTGCGTGCGTGCGTGCGTGCGTGCGGTGCGTGTGTGTGTGTGTGTGATCCCCAAATATGCCCTCCTCTCTCTCTCTCTCTCTTTCTTCTGAGAGACAGAGAGAGAGAGACAGACAGGCAGGCAAGCGGAGACAGAGACAGACAGAGACAGAGACAGACAGACAGACAGGCAGGCAGAGGGAGGAGAGAGAGAGAAGGAGAGAGAGAGAGAGAGAGAGAGAGAGAGAGAGAGAGAGAGAGAGAGAGAGAGAGAGACAGAGAGACAGACAGACAGACAGACAGACAGACAGACAGACAGACAGAAAGAGAAGGATGAAAAAGAAGGGGCAGGAAAAGAAGGGATTCCAGTCCCACGCATATATAGCACACAGTCAAATTCTTCAAGAAACGTATAAACACACGCTTCCCTTGCTGTCCAGCACACATCTGGAGACCGAACTCTTCTTAAAGTCCTGACAAAGACGTATGGGATGAAGACTAGCCTATACTGCAAGTGCCGTGAACTTGTCCGAACGCAAGTGGTTCCAGACCAAACTCTTTGAAGCGCCCAGCGTGTTTGGGTCTGCCTTTGATACACGGTTAAAAGGTAACGCGGGTGCTAACTATCCTACTAGTCAACAAAAACCAAATGGCCTTTCATATGGATGCTAACTGTTTACTTATTTGTTCACTGGTTTGTCTTGTCAATCATTTGAACCGATCTACTGATTGATTGACTGATTTGTTTATTCATTTGCTTATTGATCTGTCGGTTTGCTTATTCTTCATTTATTTTTTAATTTCAATTTACTTTGTTTGTTTAATTATTAATTTTGTATTTTTCTTCATTTGGTTCGATTAATTGGATTGATTGATTCAATTCGTTCTTTCTTTCTTTAGCTAAGTATTACAAATATTTAATTATTTCTTTTATTTATTCATTTATTTGTTCGTTGTTTGTCAGATCATTCACTCATTCATTACACGTTACTTTTCCACTCGCCTTCACACCCTGTTTTTGACTGTGAATTCTCCACTGATGTCCGCATTTCATCTCCTTTTTTTACTTCGTCAGTTTGGCCCTGATGTCTATTTTTTTTTTCTTTCTATCAGAGTAGCCAAAGTATCATCACGGAAACTGTTGCCTTGTTGTTATAGTTTTCATGGAAACTGCTGCATTGTTGTTATAGTTCTCATGGAAACTGCTACATTCTTATGTTTTTCATGGAAACTGCTGCATTATGTTTTCATGGAAACTGCTGCATTATGTTTTTCATGGAAACCGCTGCACTGTTGTTATATTTTTCATGGAAACTGCTGCACTGTTGTTATATTTTTCATGGAAACTGCTGCACTGTTGTTATATTTTTCATGAAAACTCCTGCACTGTTATATTTTTCATGAAAACTGCTGCACTGTTGTTATATTCTTCATGGAAAACTGCTGCACTGTTGTTATATTTTTCATGGAAACTGCTGCACTGTTGTTATATTTTTCATGGAAACTGCTGCACTGTTGTTATATTTTTCATGAAAACTCCTGCACTGTTATATTTTTCATGAAAACTGCTGCACTGTTATATTCTTCATGGAAACTGCTGCACTGTTGTTATATTTTTCATGGAAACTGCTGCACTGTTATATTCTTCATGGAAACTGCTGCACTGTTGTTATATTTTTTCATGGAAACTGCTGCACTGTATATTCTTCATGGAAACTGCTGCACTGTTGTTATATTCTTCATGGAAAACTGCTGCACTGTTATATTTTTCAGGAAACTGCTGCACTGTTATATTCTTCATGGAAACTGCTGCACTGTTGGTTATATTCTTCATGGAAACTGCTGCACTGTTGTTATATTTTTCATGGAAACTGCTGCAACTGTTGTTATATTTTTCATGGAAACTGCTGCACTGTTGTTATATTTTTCATGGAACTGCTGCACTGTTGTTATATTTTTCATGGAACTGCTGCTGCACTGTTGTTATATTTTTCATGGAAACTGCTGCACTGTTGTTATATTTTTCATGGAAACTGCTGCACTGTTGTTATATTTTTCATGGAAACTGCTGCACTGTTGTTATATTCTTCATGGAAACTGCTGCACTGTTGTTATATTTTTCATGGAAACTGCTGCACTGTTGTTATATTTTTCATGGAAACTGCTGCACTGTTGTTATTATTTTTCATGGAAACTGCTGCACTGTTATATTTTTCATGGAAACTGCTGCACTGTTGTTATTCTGTCTTCATGGAAACTGCTGCACTGTTGTTATATTCTTCATGGAAACTGCTGCACTGTTATGTTTTTCATGGAGACTGCTGCATTGTTACATTTTTTATGGACATTTCAGCATTGTTACATTTTTCTGTTGACTGCTGCCTTGCTACATTTTTCGTGGTGACTGCAGAATTGTTGATTTTTTTTTTATCTGGCGACCTCTGTATTTCTTTTTTTTTTTTTCTTTTTCTTTTTGTGGCAACTGCTGCATCGTTCAACGTTTTTTTCTTCTTCGTGGCGCAGTTGCATTATTACAGTTTTCCTAGACACTGCTACATTTTCACATTTTTATGGTAACTGCTGCATTGTTACATTTTCCATGGCGGCTGCTGTGTTGTTACAGTTTCCCTGGAGACTGTTGCATTGTTACATTTTTTCATGATGACTGCATAACGGTTACATTTTCCATGGTGACTGTTCCATGGTTACTGCTGCCTTGTTACATTTTTTCACAGAGGTTGCTGTATTGTTACAGTTTTCGTACGGGTTGTTGCATTGTTACACGTTTCGAGGAGTCTGCGCCATCGTTCCTTTGTCTCTGGTGAAGACTGCGGCATTGCTACATTCTTCAGGTAGACTGCTACAAGGTTACATTGTTCATGAAGACTGCTACATTGTTACATTGTTCATGAAGACTGCTACATTGTTACATTCTTCCGGAAGACTGGTGTGTTGTTACATTCTTCCGGAAGACTGGTGTGTTGTTACATTCTTCCGGAAGACTGGTGTGTTGTTACATTCTTCCGGAAGACTGGTGTGTTGTTACATTCTTCCTGAAGACTGCCATATTGTTACATTCTTCCTGAAGACTGGTGTGTTGTTACATTCTTCCGGAAGACTGGTGTGTTGTTACATTCTTCCTGAAGACTGCCATATTGTTACATTCTTCCTGAAGACTGGTGTGTTGTACATTCTTCCTGAAGACTGCTGTATTGCTACATTCTTCATGAAGACTGCTGTATTGTTACATTCTTCATGAAGACTGCTGTATTGTTACATTGTTCATGAAGACTGCTGTATTGTTACATTGTTCATGAAGACTGCTGTATTGCTACATTCTTCATGAACACTGCTGTATTGTTACATTCTTCATGAAGACTGCTGTATTGCTACATTCTTCATGAACACTGCTGTATTGTTACATTCTTCATGAACACTGCTGTATTGCTACATTCTTCATGAACACTGCTGTATTGTTACATTCTTCATGAACACTGCTGTATTGCTACATTCTTCATGAACACTGCTGTATTGTTTACATTCTTCCTGAAGACTGCCGTATTGTTACATTCTTCATGAAGACTGCTGCATTGTTTACATTCTTCATGAACACTGCCGTATTGTTACATTCTTCCTGGAGACTGCTGTATTGTTACATTCTTCCTGAAGACTGGTGTGTTGTTACATTCTTCCTGAAGACTGCTGTATTGCTACATTCTTCATGAAGACTGCTGCATTGTTACATTCTTCATGAAGACTGCTGTATTGTTACATTCTTCCTGAAGACTGGTGTGTTGTTACATTCTTCCTGAAGACTGCCGTATTGTTACATTCTTCATGAAGACTGCTGCATTGTTACATTCTTCATGAACACTGCCGTATTGTTACATTCTTCCTGGAGACTGCCATATTGTTACATTCTTCCTGAAGACTGGTGTGTTGTTACATTCTTCCTGAAGACTGCTGTATTGCTACATTCTTCATGAAGACTGCCGTATTGTTACATTCTTCATGAAGACTGCTGCATTGTTACATTGTTCATGAACACTGCTGTATTGTTACATTCTTCATAAAGACTGCTGTATTGCTACATTCTTCATGAACACTGCTGTATTGTTACATTCTTCATGAAGACTGCTGTATTGTTACATTGTTCATGAAGACTGGTGTATTGTTACATTCTTCATGAAGACTGCCGTATGTTACATTCTTCATGAAGACTGCTGCATTGTTACATTCTTCATGAAGACTGCTGCATTGTTACATTCTTCATGAAGACTGCTGCATTGTTACATTCTTCATGAAGACTGCTGCATTGTTACATTCTTCACTGACAATTGCTGTATTGTTACATTCTTCATGAAGACTACTGTATTGTTACATTCTTCCTGAAGACTGCTGCATTGTTACATTCTTCATGAAGACTACTGTATTGTTACATTCTTCCTGAAGACTGCTGCATTGTTACATTCTTCCTGAAGACTGTTGTATTGTTACATTCTTCCTGAAGACTGCTGCATTGTTACATTCTTCCTGAAGACTGTTGTACTGTTACATTCTTCCTGAAGACTGCTGCATTGTTACATTCTTCCTGAAGACTGCTGTATTGTTACATTCTTCCTGAAGACTGCTGTATTGTTACATTCTTCCTGTAAACTGCTGTATTGTTACATTCTTCATGAAGACTGCTGTATTGTTACATTCTTCATGAAGACTGCTGTATTGTTACATTCTTCATGAAGACTGCTGCATTGTTACATTCTCTATTAAGACTGCTTCATACTGATGCATTCTTTTATGAAGACTGCTTCATATTGTTACATTCTTCATAGAGATTGTTCCATTGTTACATTCCTAATGAAGACTTTTGTTACATTTCTTCGCCAAGACCGCTGTAATGCGACACTTTCAGCCAGAAACTGCTACACTGGCTACATTTCGGTAGGTTGTATAACACAGTTCCCGCCCCACCCACTGTCACGTGTCATACATTCATTGCTGCCTTCCCCACAGAAATCCGACACCCCGAGTTCTCTCTCCCTTCCGCGGGTCACTGACAGCAGCCATTTTAGGGTAATCTGTAGTCCATGGGTACCATTCGTTTCAGGCGTGTCGGTGTGGTTCTGCATGTGATGGGTATAGCGGGAGGGTACAGGATGATGTGGGGCAGTATGGGGAAGGTGGGGAGGGTGGGGATGGGATGGAGGGGAGGGATGAAAGGTGAGGGATAGTGATGGTGGTCCTGCGATGTGTGTGGTCTTTGGGCTTGTGTAGTGTGTGTGTGTGTGTGTGTGTGTGGTGTGTGTGTGTGTGGTGTGTGTGTGTGTGTGTGTGTGTGTGTGTGTGTGTGTGTGTGTGTGTAGTGTGTGTGGTGTGTGTGTGTGTGTGTGTGTGTGTGTGTGTGTGTGTGTGTAGTGTGTGTGTGTGTGTGTGTGTGTGTGTGTGTGTGTGTGTACCTACCTGTCTGTCTGTCTGTGTTTCTCTCTCTCTCTCTCTCCTCTCTCTCATCTCTCCGTTCTCCTCTCTCTTCTCTCTCGTCTCGCTCTCCCTCTCTCTCTCCTCTCTCTCACTCGCCCCTCTCTCCTCTCTCGTCTCTCTCTCTCCTCTCATTCTTGTTAGTCTGGGTGATTTGTGTGAGTGCGCGCCTCAGTGTATACAATGTGTGTGTGTGTGTGTGTGTGTGTGTGTGTGGTGCGCGCGCGCGCGTGTGTGTGTGTGTGTGCGCGCGCGCGCGCGTGCATAACATGCGTGCGTGCGTGTGCGCACGCGCGCATTTGTGTGTGTATGTGTGTGTGTGTGTCAGTCTGTGTATGTATGTATGTGTCAGTGTGTATGCATGTGTCTGAGTACGTCTGTGTCTGTCTCTGTGTTCGTGAGCGTGTGAGTGCCGACGTGTTAGTCCACGATTTCTTCTTATCTGCTTTTTTTTTTTTTTTTTTCTTTTTTTTTTTTTTACCTCTGCGTTCCAGAGAAATAGGAGGGAAACCAACGTTCTACCAATGTAAGCCTTTCCACAGTCCATTCTGTCCTCCTCCTCCTCCTCCTTCTCTGCCCTTTCTGCAGCACCCACCTCTTCCCCCTCCACCCTCCCAACCCCTCCCCCTTCACGTCCCTTCCCCTCAGCAGTCTTCCTAGCCCCCCTCTCGCCCTAGCCTGTAGGGTGGGGGCTGGGAACAGACAGACGCGGTATGGGGGTCAAAGCCATGATGGTACAAGCAGCAAAGCGCCGCGATCCCTTTTTTAAGGTGTTAAGGTACTAAAGCACAGTCTAAGAAGCACATTGCAGTACATCTAAGTTGACGGAAACAAGAGAGCAGTGTGTCACTGAAAAGAATGCAAAACACCATGCACCCATACGCGCGCACGCCGCTCACACACACACACACACCACACACACACACACACACACACACACACAGAGAGAGAGGGAGAGAGAGAGAGAGAGCCCACTATAATGATCTACACTTTGTTGACGGCTCTGTATGAATGCACAACGCCTTTTAAAAACCGCCATTCATGTTTGCCCCTCTAGTGTTGACAGTATGTTAAGAATATCTCTGTTTGTCGTTGCAAAATAAAGCAGTCGTAGTAGTCGTAGTCGTGATAGTCGTAGCGGTAGTAGTGGTGGTGGTAGTAGTAGTAGTAGTAGTAGTAGTAGTAGTAGTAGTAGTAGTATAGTAGTAGTAGCCAGTAGTAGTAGCAGTAGTAGTAGTAGTAGTAGTTCGTCGTCGTCGTCGTCGTCGTAGTAGTAGTAGTAGTAGTAATAGTAGCAGTCGTCGTCGTCGTCGTCGTCGTCGTCGTCGTCGTCGTAGTAGTAGTAGTAGTCGTAGTAGTAGTAGTAGTAGTAGTAGTATAGTAGTAGAAGAAGAAGAAGAAGAAGAAGAGAAGAAGAAGAAGAAGAAGAAGAAGAAGCACAACAACAACAACAACAACAACAACAAACAAAGGAATGAAAGATCCCTCGTTTAAAAAAAAAAAAAAAAAAAAAAAAAAAGAGAGAGAGAGAGAGGAGGAGAGAGAGAGAGAGAGAGAGAGAGAGAGAGAAGAGAACAATGCAAAATGCAAAAATTAAGAACATGAAACATAAGTGCATGGTACTACGGCTTCTTTGATTCCCCAAACAAACCAGACCTGCCAACTATCGACAGCTACATCTTCTCCATTCTCACGCTGACTCTGCGATCTAGGGGGTATTGGGTTGTGTCTTTTTTTTTTTCAGTTTTTCTTTATTCATTGACTTACCTATTCATTCATTTACTTATTTATTTACTTACTTAACATTTTTGAGGTTTGTTGCGTGTAACATCAGAAGAAGACATCTTTGTTGTAAAAAAAAAAAACCCTCACTTTTCCGTTTCGTTGTGTGTACTAAATAAGCATCCTTCACTTCGGAGAGTATCTTGTATTTGATGTGTAACTTACTTGTATTTTCATTTGTTAAAAAAATATTGCAGACCGATTTTTTTTTTTTTTAATAACAAAGGTTAAAGTCCTAAACCCTAGTGGCCGCAGGGGCCGTGAACTCGAGGTTCACTGTGTGGGGGGCACGGCATAAAAGAAGACGGAGCCCATTCACTCCCACTCCTTCAGCCGCATTAACCTGCCCTGGACTGAATCAGGTACCCCTGACTGGCGGGGGAATGGAGAGGGTTTTCTAGCCACACACCAATCGACCCCACGAATGGTTCCAACACCAAATGTGAACTGACCCAAAGGCGACAGGTAGCGAGCGCCTGTGGGAGAATACGCAGCTTAATTAACATTAGCCAGAGAACGTGAATTTTCATCTTGCGTAGTTCTATGAAGACATTTCTTTTACATCCCACTGTTCCTTAGTCTGTTCCAACCAACTGTGTTTATTCGCGTTTCTTCTTCTGCGTTAGTTTCTGTCTGTCTTTCTTGACCCATTTTCCCCTCTTCCTCCTTTTCTCACCTAGTTTCATCTTTCCATCCTTTTTTTTTTGGTTTGTTTGTTTGTTTGTTTTTTTGTTTTTTTTTTTTTTGCTTTTCTTCTTCCCCCCCCCCCCCTCCCCCCCCCCCCCCCCCCCCCCCCCCCCCCCCCCCCCCCCCCCGCCTTCCTTACTTCTCTTGTTATTTTTTTCTTCCCCTCTTTTTCCTGTTTTCCCTGTTTTCATTCTTTCTTCTCTTCTGTTCTTTCTTTCATTCTCGCTTTCATTTTTTTCCCCTCAGTGTTTCTTTTTGAGTCCTTCTTCTTTCCTGTTTAATTTATTCACTATTTTTCCTTGCTTTTTTTTTCTCTTTCTTTCTTCTCTTTCTAACATTTTTTCTTTCCTATTTTTCTATCTCCTTTCTTTCATTCTTTTTTTTAGCATTTTTTTTGTCTTTTTCTCTTCGTTTGTTATCTCCTTACTATGATTTCTCTTCACTGTTCTCTTTGTTTCATTTTTTCTTTCCTTTCTTTTCCTTTCCTTTTTCTTTCGTCTTTCTTTCAGCTTTTTTTTTTTTGTCTGTGTGTATTCCTTTCTTCCTTTTTCTTTCTTTCTTTCTTTCTTTCTTTCTTTCCTTTCTTTTTCCTTTCTTCCTTTCCTTCTTTCTTCCTTCCTTTCTTTCTTTCTTTCTGTTCCCTCTGTTTGTGTTCTGTTGGACATTGACGGATGGGTTGGCTACACGTGTACACGTCCTGATAGGAGGCGAAGACTTCGGCCCCCAGATTATCTGCTCGGGAAGTGCACGACCCTCAAACAAAACCTTGAAGTGGCCATGATGTGAAAAAGACAGCGCGCATGTAATAATCTGTCACAGAGAGAGAGAGAGGAGAGAGAGAGAGAGAGGAGAAGAGATGAGAGAGAGAGCAGAGAGGAGAGACGGACGAGAGACAGATAAGGGAAGACGGAGAGAGAGACTGAAAGAGATGAGAAGAATGAGACGCAAAGAGAGAGAGACAGAGAGACCCCCGAGCAGAGAGAGAGACAGACAGACAGACAGACAGACGACAGATAGGACGGAAACCGAGACTGAAATTAAATAAAAAGAATGAGACGCAAAGAGAGAGAGAGAGAGAGAGAGGGAGAAGAGAGAGGGAGAGAGAGAGAGAGAGAGAGAGAGAGAGAGACGAGAGAGAGAGAGAGACAGCCAGCAGCCACCAGCCAGACAGACGGACGGGGATGGACAGACAGACAGAAACCGAGACCTAAACTAAATAAAAAGAACGAGACGCAGAGAGAGGAGAGAGCGAGAGACCCGCAGAGAGAGAGAGAGAGAGAGAGAGAGAGAGAGAGAGAGAGGAGAGAGAGGACTGACCCAGTTCTTTTCCAAAGAGAGAGAGAGAGAGCGATGACAGAGAGAGAGAGACAGAGAGAGAGACAGAGAAAACACAGAGAGACAGAAAGAGAGAGACAGAGAGAGAGGAGACCAGAGACAAAACACAGAGAGACAGAGAGAAGAGAGAGAGAGAGAGAGACAAACACAGAGAGAAGATGACAGAGAGAACAAACACAGAGAGGGGGGGGGGGGGGGAGGGGGAGAGGAGATCATGGTCCTGTTTAGTGCATGTCGGTTACAGTTGCGAAGAGTAAGTGGCTCTCCACTTGGTTAAGAACTGGGTGCGGACTGGTTCTTTGAAGACTGAAACGGTCTTGGGCAGGGAAGCGAGCAGCCCAGGGAGTGGACGAGTTCACAGAGATCCATTATATTAATACACCGGTTATACTGACAGCGTGAGGAGAGCGTCGGGTCTTACCTACCACAATTTGCGTCGCCATGCTACTCGCCATCTCTCTATCTTCTCTCTCTGGTGTGTGTGTGTGTGGGTGTGTGTGTGTGAGTGTGTGTGGTGGGTGTGGGTGTGTGTGTGTGTGTGTGCTGCTGCCTCCAATCTCTCTCTCCCCCCACTTTCTCTCTCTCCCTCTCTGCTTGGCCTCAGTTTCTCTCTCTCAATCTCTCTCTATTCGCTCAGTCACATCTCTCTCTTCTCTCTCTGTGCTTGAGTCAGTCTCTACCTCTCCCCCACTCATCTTCTCTCTCTCAGTCTCTCCTCTCTCCTCCCGGCTTGCGTCAGTCTCTTCTCTCTCTCTCTCTCTCTCCTCCTCTCTCTCGATCTCTCGCTCGCCGCTCGCTCTCATTCCTTATTCTATGAATGAATTTTAACAACATGAACACATTGGGTGAGAGATAACAAAACATTCGGAATAAGATGTCGAGAACCCGGTACAGGCATACATGACCTGGAAGTTACACATTGAAAAAGAACATTCAATTCAACGATCACAAGGAACGTACAGGGCAAGAACCCCCCACGCGAAAACAAAACTGTAATACACACACACCACACACACACACACACACACACACACACACACACACACACACACACAAACACACCCACACACACACACACACACCAAAGAAGACTGTGCAGAGGACTATACCTAAGAGATACAGGTTTTTTTTTAATGCATTTGTGCAATTGCGGCCCTATAACAGTTAATATTCAACAACAGAATTGTTTTGATCGTTGTTAAGTACTTTGTACATCGATTTTAAATTCTCGCTCAGCTGACTCTCGGATAACCTGACGATTTTGGTCTACGTTTTTCGACCTCACACTCACAAATATCTTAAGTAAATTATAATTCGGCTAGGATTATGAGACACTGAGAGCTGTCTCTGTACGTGCTGATTCAATCCGAAGATTAGAACATCACGCGTGAATCTTAATTGTGAATTGGTTTCTCTTCTTTTCACAGCAAAAAGTGTTTCCACATCTCTGAAAACAAAGATAAACGTAACTGCACATCCATAAAATAAAATTGTTGAACTGAAGCGCTCTTTCCACCACAGAATGCACAACTTGCGTGATTGATTTAGGTCCATAGCGTTTAAAGTAACATTTGTATCAACACTTCCATGAAGCATCTTTGATTCTGTGTGAATGAATGCTTACTTTACCTCCGAAGGTCTTGTGGGTTTTTTTTTTCATGAGCATTGGGTAACGACTAATAGCGACCTACACTCATCTTGAATGAAAACATCATCCTATCCCTTCTTTCTGCCATACATTCTCTCCTCTCCCTCCCTTTCCCCCTCCCCCCCTCTCTCCTCTCTTTCTCACGCGACAACGCGCGCTTGCACACACAGCAGCCACACACCACACCACACACACACACCCACCACACACGCACACACACACATAATATCACACACAGCCACACTTTCTCTCTCTCTATTCTAACTCACTCACTCATATATACACACATTCTCACTTCCTCTCTCACACTCACTCACACAACACACACACACACACACACCAACACACAGCACACACACACGTAACAACACACCACACAGACAACTTACACACACACACAATTCACATATACACACCACGCTCTGCGCGCGCGCACACTCACACACATACATACAAACACACATACACGCACCGCACACACACACCAGCGCACGCGCGCCACACAAGACACACACACACGCGCGCACCGACAAACATTACACACACATAACGCACACACACGCACAAGCGCGCGCACACACAGACACGCACACACGCACCACACACACCACGCGCACACCACCACACACACGCACCACTCCCACAACACACAGTAAGCGCGGCTGTCGCCTCACAAACTCTCTCTCTCTCTAGCTGTCCTCCTCTCTCTCTCTGGGCCGTTCTCTGTCCCTCACAGCACACACACACACACACACACACACACACACACACACACACACACACAACAAAACCCCACACAACACAAACACCACACACACCAAACACACACACACACCACACTTTATGAAGAATGACCCGGTTGTTCTCTATAACTTTTAATGTATTTCCACCAAAGAGCACCGAACAATTTTCCGGGGGTGTAAGTCCAGCAGAAAAAGTCGAAAGGGCCCTTTGTAATTGTTCTGGTCTTAGCCCCAGCAAAGGCAGAAGAAAGAGCAAGGTGTGCCTGCCTCTGAAGAGAAAATGTGCTGCGATGCTTATCAAGACTGGTTAGTAATCGCCTTCTGGTGCGTACGGTGCGTGGCGTGCGTGTTGTGTGTGTGGTTGTGTGTGTGTGTGTGTTGTGTGTGTGTGTGTTTGTCTGTAGTGTGAGATATGAGTAGTGTGAGTGTGTGCATATATATGGCATGTGTATAGCGTAGGTGTGTGTATGTGGGGGTGTAAATGCTCGTGTGTATGTTATGTGTGTGTGGGTGTGTGTGGGGGGGGGGGTGGGGGGGGGGGGGGGGTGTGTGTGTGGGGTGTGTGTGCGTGGAAGTGTGTGTGTTGTGGTGTGTGTGAGTGCGTCTGCGTGCGTGCGTGTGTCTTTGCGTATGTTTGTGGGTGCATGTAGTGTACGTGTGCGGTGCGCGCGCATGTGTGTGTGTGTGTGTGTGTGTGGTGTGGTGTGTTTGTAGGGGGTGTGTGTGTGTGTGTGTGTGTGTGTGTGTGTGTGTGAGTGGAGTGTGCACTGTGTGTGTGGTGTGTGTGTGTTGTGTGAGTGACGTGTGCGTGTGATATGTATGTGTATGTATGGGTGTGTGCGTGTGTGTGTGTGTGTGTGTGGTGTGTGGTGTGGTGTGTGTGTGTGTGTGGGTGTGGTGTGTGTGTGTGGGGTTAATACCGTGTGTGTGTGTTGTGTGTGTGTGTGTGTTGTGTGGTGGTGGTGGTGCGCGTTGTGAGTGAATGAGAGACAAAGTGTCGTGTGTGTGGTGTGTGTGTGTGTGTGTGGGTGGGGTGTGTGTGTGTGCGTGGGGTGGGTGTGTGAGAGACTGTGCGCGCGCGCCCGTGTGAGTGAGAGAGACAAAGTGTGTGTGTGTGTGTGTTGTGTGTTTGTGTGTGTGTGTGTGTGTGTGTGTGGGTGTGTGTGTGTGTGTGCGACATGACGCGCGCCCGCGTGAGTGAGAGACAGACCCGTGGGTGTGTGGTTTGTGTGTGCCGTGTGTGTGTGTGTGTGTGTGTGGTGTGTGTGTTGTGGTGTGATGTGTGTGCGTGTGTGTTTGTGGTGTGTGTGTGTGTTGGGGTGTGTGTGTGTGCATGTGTGTGTGTGGTGTGTGTGGGTGTGTGTGGCGTGTGCGCCGCGCGCGCGCTCGCGCGCGTTGTGTGTGCAGTGTGTATGTGTGTGTGGTGTGGGTGCGTGTGTGTGAGTGGCGCGTACTGTGTGTGTGGGTGTGTGTGTGCGAGCGTCCATGTGTGTGTGTGTGCGTGTGTGTGTGTGTGTGTGTGTGTGTGTGTGTGGTGTGTGTGTGTTGTGAGTGTGCGTGTGGGTGGTTGTGTATATGTGTATATGTGTGGTGGTGTGTGTGTGTGTGTGTGTGTGTGTGTGGGTGTGCCGGTGTGTGTGCGTGTGTGTGTGTTCACGCGCGCTCGTGAGTGAGAGAGAACAAAGTGTGTGTGTGTGGTGTGTGGTGTGTTGTGTGTTTGTGTGGTGTTTGTGTGTGTGTGTGTGAGAGTGCGCGCGCCCCCGCCTGAGGTGAGAGACAAAGTGTGTGTGTGGTGTGTGTTGTGTGTGTGTGTGCTTGTGTTTGTGTGTGTGTGTGTGTGTATGTTAGTACGTGTGTCCGCGCGCGCGCGCGCGTGGCGTGTGTGTGTGTTGTGTATGTAGTGTATGTGTGTGTGCGAGTGGTGTGAGTGTGAGTGTGCGCGGGGCCCGCGCGCGCGCGCGTGTGTGTGTGTGTGCGTGTGTGTGTGTGTGGCGTGCATCTGTGTGTGTGTGTGTGTGTTAGGTGGGTGGGTGGATGGGTGTCGGGTGGGTGGGTGGGCTGTGTGACAGTCAAACACGGACAAACAGCGAGGATGGCGTGGGAAGATGGGGAGGGATGGGGGAGGAGGGTGGACAGCATCACTACAGATCAACAGTCTGGGTGCAGACTGTCACAGAAATGATTACACCACCACGGAAGGAGGTATGAGAGGGCTTTGGCTGAAGGCGGATTCGGGGGAAAGGGGTGGGGGGGGGGGTGGGGTGGTGTGTGGGATGGGGAAGTCTTCAAATCGAATCTTCTATCAGACCACTTATCACATTTTTAACGTGAGCTAGATGTTTGGGGAGGAGGTAACGGTTAGATTAGGAGGGTGGGGGGGGGGGGGGTTGGCGGGCAGGGGGGTGGGGGGTAGGGGGGGGGGGTGGGGGGTGGGGGGAGGGGGGGGGGAGGGGGGGGGTGGGGGGTGGTGGGGGGTTGGGGAGGGGTGGGGGGGTGGAGGGGGGGGGGTGGGGCGGGGGGGGGGGGGAGGGGGGGTTGGGGGTGGGGGGGGGGGTTGGGGGGGTGTGTGGTTGGCTCAGGGATGGGGGGGGTTGGGGTTGGGGGGGGGGGGGGGGGGGGTGGTGGGGGTGTGGGGGTTGGGGGGGGGGGGGTGGGGGGGGGGGGGGGAGGGGGGGGGTTTTGGGGGGTGGTGGCGGGTAAAGATTTCCAGCCCAACGCCGACAGGGAAGGGATTCAGCAGCGTTTTTCTGGAGTAAATCGGTCAGGGGACCACGAAAGTCTCAGTGTTTTGGTTTTTTCGGTTGTTGTTGTTGTTGTTTTTTCCCTCTTCTTCTTACTTTTTTTTTTTTTTTTTTTTTTTTTGTTTGATCCTTTTTTTTTTTGAGGGAGTGGGGATGGGCAGATCAAGATCTCGTGGGTCAAGGGGAGTGCGGGCGGGTTGTTGATGGGGTTGTGGGGACTTGGATACAGAAGCCGTGTGTCAGTTGTTGCTGACGCTTAGAATACACCAAGCCTGTTCTGCTTGATCTGCACGAAGCACTCTAAAGCAATCAATGCTGTACATGCGCGCGTGGCGAAAAAAAACAAAAAAAACACAAAACAAAACCAAACAACACAACAACAACAACAAAAACCCACACTGGTGCTTCAACTTCACTGCCACGACCAGCCAGTTTTTTTTTTTTTTTGCTTGGCTGTAACTACGCGCCACTTGGGTTGCTTGATACAGTCATTTCAAGCCGGTGTTTCTTTGAGCTGTCCTGTCCCTACAAGGAAAAAAGTGTCACATCAGCTGTAAACACCAGCCTAATGTTGCTTGCGCTGCTGTAAACTTCAAGCCAGTCGTTGCTTGAGCTGTAGTTACGAACTGATGTTGCTTGAACTGTCACAGCAAGCCCCATTTTTCCCCATCAGTCGTAATGACAAGCCGGTGCTGCTTAAGCTGTAACTAAAAGTATTATCTAAGCTGTAACTATAAGTCAGTGTGCTTAGCTACAAGTATATACCAGTGTTTCCTTGAGCTGTAAACTACAGGCCAGTGTTTCCTTGAGCTGTAAGCACAGGCCAGGGTTTGCTTAAAGCTGTAACTGCGGGCAAGTGTTTCCAAGCTGTAACTACAGGCCACTGTTAATTTAAGCTTAAGACAGGCCAGTGTTGCTTAATCTGTAACTACGGGTAAGTGTTTTATAAGCTGTAACTATAGGCAAGTGTTTTATAAGCTGTACTATGTGCAAGTGTTTTATAATTTGTAACTACAGACCTGTGTTGCTTAAGCTGTGACTACGGGCAAGTGTTTTATAAGCTGTAACTAAGGCAAGTGTTTTATAAGCTGTAACTACAGGCAAGTGTTTTTTTTATAAGCTGTAACTACGGGCAAGTGTTTTATAAGCTGTAACTACATACAAGTGTTGCTTTAAAGCTGTAACTGCAGGCCAGTGTTGCTTTAAGCTGTAACTAAAGGCCAGTGTGTTGCTTTAAGCTGTAACTACAAGCCAGTGTTGCTTTTAAGCGGTAACTACAAGCCAGTGTTGCTTTAAGCAGGTAACTATAAGCCAGTGCTTTGCTTTAAGCTGTAACTATAAGCCAGTGTTGCTTTAAGCTGTAAACTACAAGCCAGTGTTTGCTTAAGCTGTAACTACCGGTGTTTGCTTTAAGCTGTAACTACAAGCCAGTGTTGCTTTAAGCGGTAATATAAGCCAGTGTTGCTTTAAGCTGTAACTACAAGCCAGTGTTGCTTTAAGCTGTAACTACCAGCAAGTGTTACTTTAAGCCCGTAACTACAAGCCAATGTTGCTTTAAGCTGTAACGACTGACCAGTCTTGCTTCGCTGTAACTAAGGGCTAGTGTTGCGTGTTAAGCTGTAAACTACAGGCCAGTGTTGCTTAAGCTGTAACAGCTGATGTACCTACACCTACCAGCCTGTATTACATGAGCTCTGGCTTTACAAGCCTAAGTTGCTTTTAATAAGCTTAACTACACCCCAGTGTTGCTTGAGCTGTCACTGAAGCTGTAAATTCCAGGCCAGTACTGCTAGAGCGTGACTACAACCGGTGTGGCTTGTGATGTACTATACCACTGAAATAAACAAAAACAAAACAAAAAAACAAACAACAAAGAAAGAAAGAGGGGAAAAGGAAAACAGACAGACAAACAAAATAGACCAGACTGACAAAAAGAAAGAAAGAAAGAAAGAAAGAAAGAAAGAAAAAGAAAGAGAGAAGAAAGAGAGAAAAAAAAAGAAAAAAGAAGAAAGAAGGAAGGCAAGAAAGAAAGAAAGACAGACAGAAAGACAGAAAAAAGAAAGAGAGAGAGAAAGAAAAGAAGGGGGAGGAAACAAGAAAGAAGGAAAAAAGATAGAAAGGAAGGAAGGAAGGAAAGAAAGAAAGAAGAAGAATAAAAACAGGTGTGGAACTGTGCACCGCGGCATAATATGCTCTCCCGGGAGCGAGACAGCAACTGGAATACTGGAATGACATACACACCGAGAAAAAGCAAGCTTTTGACAACACAGTCACGCAATACAATTATCATTATGTACACCCCCCCCCCCCCCCCCCCCACACACACACACACACACACTAAGGTGTCCCTGGGCTACTGATGAGTTCCACGGCTGCAGTGAGCCCACAGAAGATGGGGGGGAGGGGGGGAGGAGTGGGGTCTAAGGGCGGTTGGGGGGGGGGGGGGGGACAACTACGTTGAAACAACACATAACTCCACTGTGCCAACACTTGGGGGTCTTCAGGATGTGATGTAGCAACTGGAAAAGGAGTGTGATGGCTTGGGGCCCGGGGCCCGGGGAAACTAGAGAGAGAGAGAGAGAGAGAGAGAGAGAGAGAGAGAGAGAGAGAGAGAGAGAGAGAGAGAGATAGATGATGATGATGATGATGATGGATGATGATGATAATCTTTATTTCCAAGGGTAACAGATAAGCAAACACATGCTTTTTTTCATCCGGCCCTTTGCCCCACTAAGGGACTAACTAAGCATGACTAGCGACTACTAAGCATAACTAGCGACTAAGACTTACAAAAAATGATAACAAACAAATATCTTTCACAAATGCATTAAAATTGATGAGTTGTTCATCTACTAACATTTAAGGCGAAGATGACTTTAAAGGGAAAAAACTTTTGGAACATATTATAACAATAACAGCAATCACAAGGAGGAAAAAATTAGGGGATACAATGCAATCATCAGTAGCCTGCAATTATCAATCATTTTTTTTTAAACAATTACTTGATGTGGTTACAAGGCAAGACAAGAACGAGCAATACAATCAATTATCAGTTCGCAACAATAAAAGTCCTAGCGTCATAGAGAGAGAGAGAGTGAGAGGAGAGAGAGAGAGCGAGCGGAGAGAGAGAGAAGAGAGAGAGAGAGAGAGAGAGAGAGAGAGAGAGTTACATTCCTTTTCGTAAAATATTTACATAACAGCAAGCTGCTTAAGGATGATAATTAGACAATTACAATGCATCAGTAATATCAACATTTTTTTTTTTAACAGTTACATGATGTGGTTACAAGGCAAGACAAGAACAAGCAATAATACAATCAATTATCAGTTTAGCAAACAATAAAGTCCTAGCGTCAATAGTCATAAACGATTATTATCATGATGTGTGTATGTGTGCGTGTGTGTGTGTGTGTGTTGTGTGTTGTGTGTGTGTGTGTGTGTGTGTGTGTGTGTGTGGTGTGTGAGTGTGTGTGTGCACGTGTGTGTGTGTGTGTGTGTGTGTGTGTGTGTGGTGTGTGTGTGTGTGTGTGTGTGTGTGTGTGTTTGTGTGTGTGTGTGGTGTGTGTGAGAGAGAGAGAGAGAGAGAGAGAGAGAGAGAGAGATGCTGTCATAATCTTTCTCCTCCCTCCCTCATCTTTTTTTTTTTTCTTCTTCCTCTTGAATGTTCATACACTACCCAAGACTATAATTATAAACTTAAGGACAGTACATGCAATACGCAGCCGTCAATACGGACATCAGGACGGCAAGTCCGTAAATAGATACGAAGAGAGACGACAGAGAGAGAGAGAGAGAGAGAGAGAGAGATCGAGAGAGACCAGAGAGAGAGAGAGAGAGAATGATATTTCTCAGTTTCCATTTTTTCTTATCCAAAATAATATATGAGACGCACAAAAAGACCGACAAACAGACAGACAGACGACAGGTAATGACAGACAGACAGACACATAGACAAGAGCAGACAGAGAGACTCAGATTACCGAATACAGAACACAGCGCGATAGCATGGAGGTAGGAGGGAGAGAAACCTATAGAAAGACTAAGAGAGGGACAGAGAGGTATTGACAGATACAAAAAGAGAAGG
>JADBJO010025272.1:0-7500 GCA_016801955.1 Conus betulinus
CGTAGCACAGATTCTGAATATGACGGCATGTTTATGAAAAAAGATTGTGTGCGTAGGTAATTACATTTTTGGGGCGAGTGGCCCACCTCTTTATGATTGGATGGAGCTTCAAAACTTTGTCATGTGTGTGTGTGTGTGTGTGTGTGTGTGTGTGTGTGGTGTGTGTGTGGTGTGTGTGTGTGTGTGTGTAGAAAGAGAAGAGAGAGCTTAATTGCTTCATTGCTTGATTGACGGATTTTGAATATGCAAGTATGAACATGTAAGGCCAGGGCCTACTCTTACAATCTGTCCTTATCATGCATACATATTTCAATACATCTGATTTATACTGACAATTCAAACATAGCATGTTATGTAATTCTAACAATGACAGGCAGACTATAATCAATAAACATAATAATGACAGGATGGGGAAGTGAGACGGAGGAAAACAAAACGAAACAAACAACAACAACACAACAAAAGAGAGAGAGAGAGAGAGAGAGAGAGGAGAGAGAGAGAGAGACTGAGAGATGGGCGGAGAGGGAGAGGATGGTAGGTAGGAAGAGGGGAAGTGGGATTAGGTAGACGGCCCGTGAGAGAGAGGAGAGAGAGAGAGCGAGAGAGAGAGGAGAGAGAGAGAGAGGAGAGAGAGAGAGAGAGAGAGAGATGTACGTGTGTGCCATGTGTGCTCGAGCGCACGCGCGCAAGCATGCACTCGTTTCTCTCTCTCTCTCTCTCTGTCCTGTGTCTCTCTGTCTCTGTCTCTGTCTCTATCTGTCTGTCTGTCTCTGTCTCTGTCTCTGTCTCTCTCTCTCTCTCTTAAGTGTTGTGCGTGCGTCTGTGCATGTGTGTGTTTGTCTGTGCGTGTGTGCGAGTGTGTGTGTGTGTGTGTGTGTGTTGTGTGTGTGTGTGTGTGTGCGTGCGTGCGTGCGTGCGTGCGTGCGTGTGTGTGTGTTGGTGTGTGTGTGTGTGTGATGAGAGAGAGAGAGAGGGACATATCCGTGTTGATTCAACATCACGACTCGCAACACCCCGCTCCCTTCCCAAACACCGATCACATTTCTGTCTCTGTCTGTCTGCCTCTCTCTCTCTCTCTCTCTCTCTCGTTGGCGTGAAACTGTGTACCTCTCTCTCTTTCTCTCTACTCTCTGTCTCGTAGGTGTGAAACTGTGCTCTCCTCTCTCTCTCTCTCTCTCTCTCTCTCTCTCTCGTAGGTATTAAAACTGTGCCTCTCTCTCTCTCTCTCTCTCTCTCGCCAACATCATCCTTCACGGAGCGCAGCTAAACTCACCTTTCCACTGTCGGTCTGTTTACGCTTCGAGGCAGTTGGCCCCACCCCGCTCCGCCCCAGCCAGGCCACAGTGTGGGTTATTATAGTGACGGTGTTTTTCTGCCCCACACCACCCCAGCCAGGCCACAGTGTGGGGTTATTATAGTGACGCTGTGTTTCTGTCCCAACCCGCGCGAGCCAGGCCACAGTGTAGGTTATTCTAGTGACGGCGTTTTCTGTCCCATTCCGTGCGAGCCACTCAGTGTGGGCCTAGTCGCAGTGTTGTCAGCGCTCGGCGAGGGAGGGGAGCAGCCCAGGGCTACGTGGCCCGCCTTTGCCCCACTAGTTTTCTGATCAGGCAAGGTAAGTGACGACACAAAAAGCGTCACGTTCATGACGCCAGTAGGCCCTACATGGAGAAGTCTTCAAGCCATTAGTGTTTTTCTTTCTGCACGCGGCGAGAAATGCTCTTCTCTTAAAACTATAAGTTAAGTTCTTCTCTTAAAACTATAAAGTAAGGTTCTTCTCTTAAACTATAAATTAAGTTCTTCTCTTAAACTATAAAGTACGTTCTTCTCTTAAACTATAAAGTAACTTCTTCTCTTAAACTATAAGTAAGTTCAGGTGAGAGATGGCCGAGAATCGTCGCACGGAGCTTGGTTCGGAGTTGAAATGCAGAACCAGATGTACCCAGGTTCGTTCCAACTTCGTAATAATGATAGTAACAATACCAATACTACTATCAATAGTTATGAGGAAGTGAGGAAGACGAAGGAGGAGAGAGATAGGGGAGACATAGAAAACCAAAGAGGAGAAGAAGATACTGTTTATGGGGGAATGGGGGATCTAATGAGCATATTGATAGTTATAACAATAAACATGATTACAGCCGTGTCATAAATATAGTGATGCTATGGGAAACTGGAGAGATGGTAGGTTGAAATGTCAGTAATGTTTGAATGATATCAATAATACTAGTAAATATAACAGTTGTGTTAGTTGACTAAGTTGTACCAACAGTTAGAAGATACTGGTAAAGAAGATTAGAATTGGTACTAACTGAAGAATAGTAATCACAATAGTGATAATGATGATGATGATGATATACTGGTGATGCAAATACTAACGGAGAGGTAGTAAGAATTGTGAGAGATTTTTTTTTTCCTAAATAATACGGTATGATGGTAAATAACGATGATAATGATAATGGCAGAAGTAATAGTGATATATAATAATGTGGTGGAAAGGAACACAATGACCGAAAAAAAAAAAAAGCACACAGTATTGCAAGATAATGATGATAACGATAGTACTTAATGTATATATATAATAATATCAATAATACAAGTAGATATTCATGGAGTTGCAAGAAATGTATGATATGGATGTTGGTGCAAATATCAGAATTGGAAACAATAATAGTAATCATAATAGTGACGTTTATGATGATAAAGGAGATGTTAATATTAATTCAGTGTCAGTAGTAAGAATAACTGAATTTTTTTTTTTCAATCGATAAATCTTCTTCTTCCTCGTTCGCCTCTCTGTAGATGTCCAGTCCAGTGTCCTGGATGAAGGCAGTCGTCCGTCGCAGCTCCTCCAGGGTGCCGTACAGCTTGGCCTCCAATGCTGTCGGTGTCGGCCACTATTTTGCTTCGATCGATAAATAATAAGTGATGATAATAGTGATGAACTGGTAATAATGACAGAATTGTATAGCCAAAGTGGGCCAGTACTAATTATACGAGCTAACGAATGTTCAGTAGAATGCCACAGTGGGCCAGTCAATGGTCATACTCAACGAGCTACACATCAAGGGAACACAGTGGGCCAGTTCAATGGTCATACTCAACGTGTTCTGTGCTGCTCCAAAACCCAGCAGCATCAGTTCTCTCCCCTAGCTCATTCATCGCCAACTCTTCAATTTTTCTTCTTCCAGTGACGACAGCACACACACACACACACACACACACACACAACATTCACTCACATGCGCGCGCGCGCGAAAAAACGTGTGTGATGCGCGCGCGCGAAAAAAACGTGTTGATGACCCCCCTAACTGGGTTTCTAGTCACGATTTTGTAAATGGGATCTTCCTACTCCGAAAGACCACACAGCCAATCGAACTGAGAATCAAAGGGACGCAATTTGATATTGGATATTGATCTGTGTATTGTGATTCTTTCAACAAAGAGGGGGCGGGAAGCGAGAGGAGCTAGGTGGAAACATCCGCATTCCTTTTGACATGTTTGTGCAAACGACACTGCCGCACTGGAGTCATGTGCGTTACGGTGAAAGTGGTTGTTGTCATACATGCACAACGGACAAACTGGACTTGTTGTTTTGGACCAGCGAGGCGGTTATTTGGGGATGTTTACAGGGAGAGAATGGGTGTGCCTGTGTTTTTACAGCTGAATCTTTTTGTCTTTCTGTTTCTGTATGGGTCAACTTCTCTTCTCTGTGCATGCGTGTCTGTGTGTGTGTGTGTGTGTGTGTGTGTGTGTGTGTGTGTGTGTTTGGTGGGTGGGTGGGTGGGTGGGCGCGTGCGTCTGTACACTCGCGCGTCTGTATTAATGATAATTATCAGACATACACAACGAAAGAAATGGATTCATTGCTTCGGAGAAGGGGGCGAGTAATTTTAGAATGCTCAAATGGGAGAGAATGGATGCGTCTGTTTATCATTTTCAATTTCTTCGTCTCTTTCTATCTTCTGTCTCTGTGTCTACTTCTACGCCGCTCTCTTTATGCCCTACTCTGTGCCTGTCAGTCTCTCTCTCTCTCTCTCTCCGTGTCTTGTCTTGGGAGATGTGTTGTGTGTGTGCATGTGTGTGTGCTGATGACTCAAATTGGTCTGACACTACTTTTCTCCTCTCTTCTTCCCTTTCCGTTCTCGCTCTCGCGGCAGACAGATGTGGACATTGACAGAGAGGGAGTGAGAGAGAGTGAGGGAGGGATGCGGAGACAGAGAGAGAGAGAGAGAGAGAGAGAGAGACAGAGACAGAGAGAGAGAGAGGCAGATAAGAGAGGAGAGAGAGAGAGAGAGAGAGAGATAGAGCAGAGAGAGAGAGAGGCAGATAGAGAGAGAGAGAGAGAGAGAGAGAGAGAGAGAGAGAAGAGATAATCAGGCACACAGAGAAACAGAGAGAGAGATGGAAGGGTAGATAATAGACAGACAGACAGACAGACAGACAGACAAAAAGGGTATGTATGAGGAAATGCTGTATCGGGTTGAAAAAAAAAAACATTATAGATACTTAAAGTTTACATACAGATCAGCTATGTTAACTTTTATTAAAATAAACGAATTTTTAAAAAACATCTTCATTACAAAAAACATGCGTGAGTCACGAGAATTATAGACACAGTACACAAAGTTATCAATAGTTATATAAACAAATCACTGCAGTTATTCATTGTAGGCATACGTACGCATTCACATACAAAATCAGCCAGGTTTCGGGCTTCCTGAAGTGCACACACTGATACATAACAAACACGCTGCGTGTTGTTCTTCATCCATTGCATTGCACGGCATGTTGCTCCGATATTGACAAGGGCGTATCAAGGTAAGCCATGGCGACGAGTACTTGACCAGTCATTTTTTCCCATGGCGCTACCGTGATAGGCTCTTGCAACACTCTGGCAACACCACCGTCAATGTAAAAAGATATCGAGTAAAAAAAAAAAAAAAAAAAAAAAAAAAAAAAAAAAAAAAAAAAAGCATTCTAAGCATTAGCATCAAATACAAAACATTGGTGAGAAATTTTTTTTTACCACGTCATAACCAAAACACACACACACACAAAATCAAGACATGAACATATTAACACAGATCTCCCCTCCCCCCCCCCCCCCCCCCCCAACCAACTCCACATGTCCCGGTCCATGAACCCCTCCCCACCCCACCCCATTCCCCCTCTCCACCCCCTCTCCCCCCCCCCCTTCCCCATCGACACACACACACACACACACACACACACACACACAAGTACGCGCGCGCGCGAGCACTCTCAACGCCACCCCCCCCCACCCCCCCTCCCCCCATCTCTCTCACCAGAATTTTAAGGGGAAGAAAAGATGAAAAGTGTGAGGACAGCTAAAGGGACCAGACAGAAAGAAAAATAATGGACGACAGTAAAGACAGGGAAAAAAGTGAAAATGTTAGAGAAAAAACAAATTTCAAAATCAAAGAAAAAGACGAAATGGGAAATTGCAAGTACAGAATCTTCACAAGGTATAGAAACGATCACACACACACACACACACACACACGCATCACGCGCACGCACACACACGAACACACACACACAAGCACGCGAGCGCACTCACACAAATATACACGCATTCACACACATGCGCAGTTGCACACAGTACACACAGACAAACATGCATCTCCAAACACAAACAAAAAGTGAGACAGGACTAATATTTAAACAGCCACCACCATGTGTTCCGTGACTGCAATGGTCGTCATGGCGTAACAAGGACATTTGCTTGCATAAAACAAAAGATAAACCAAAACGGGACTATTAAAGTAAAAACGCTACTGTTGACAGATTTAATCACATCCAAATGCCAGCTTCAAGAATAATCATTTTTTTCACAACTTGATCAAGATAATATACCCCCCCCCCCCCCCCCCCCCCCCCCCCCCCCCACACAAAAATTTTTTAAAAACCATTCCGATCCACACATCATTCCTCCTTGACCAAATGACTTGTTGCTGCTCCGATATTTCCAATGGGCGTATCATGGATAGGCCCTAGCCAGCACTGAACAAAGCCTCTTCGGGATGGCGCACCCATGATAGGCCCTTGGCAAAGATCTGGCAGCAACACGATCCATCAGATCTCAAAGCACAACAATGGAACATGAAATACCGATAAAAGATATAATCACATCATACCCCAAACCCAACAGAACATTTCGAAAGGCAAACAGAGCGAATACAGAATTACCTCCCCCTCTCCCTCTTCCATCCTCTTCCACTGTCCCTCCCCCATCCCCTTCCTATAGCTCTCTCACACACACTCTCTCTTCCATCCCATTCTCTCTACCTTTCCTTTCCATGCCTATAACTCTCTCTCTCCCCCTCTCTCTCCCATTCAATGCACTCTCCCTCCATCCCCATCCATCACCCTTCCTATACACACCACACACACACACTCTCTCTCTTCCATTCATCTCCTCTCTCCCTCCCCCCCCTCATCCCCTGTCCCTCCTACACACACCACACACACACACACACTCTTCTCTTCCATTCAATGCACTCTCCCTCCCCCCCTCATCCCCTTCCTATAACACACGCAACACACACACACACACACTCTCTTCCATTCAATGCACTCTCCCTCCCCCCCCCCTCCCCTTCCCTAACCACCACCTACACACACACACCACACTCTCTCTTCCATTCAATGCACTGCACTCTCCCTCCCCCCCTCATCCCCTTCCTATAACACACACACACACACACACACACACACTCTTCCATTCAATGCACTCTCCCTCCTCCCCCCTCTGTTCCCCTTCCTATAAACACACACACACACACACACTCTTCCATTCAATGCACTCTCCCTCCCCCCCTCATCCCCTTCCTATAAAACACGCACACACACACACACACTCTCTCTCTCCACATTCATGCCTCTCCCTCCCCCCCTCATATCCCCCTTCCTATAACACACACACACACACACACACACACACACTCTCTTCCATTCAATGCAAACTCCACTCCCCCCCACCCACACACACACACACACACACACACACACACACACACCACAACCTGCAAACACGTACAATAAAAAATTGCACATCAAGAATTACGTTCACAATACGTTGTGTTGCTCCGATATTTACAAGGACGTATCAAGGAGACGCCACAGCGAAAATGGAACAATAATCTTCGCAATGGCGTACCCATGATAGGCCCTTGCAAAGATCTGGCAGCAACACGATCCATTTTTTCACATCAACAATTACAAAGCATTATAAACAAGACAAATATCAATAAAAATATAACCACATCATATCAAATCAAACAGGAAATTTCAAAACGCAAAATACAGCACAATGACATATCTGCCCCCCCCCCCCCCCCCCCCCCCCCCCACAGGCACAGGCACAGATGGACAACCATGGATATCCAAATACAGCCACAAACCAACACATGGCACCGACATGTGTTTCCGGGACTGTAATAGTCGTCATGGCCTAGCAATGACTTGAACTTATCC
>JADBJO010025272.1:12500-24000 GCA_016801955.1 Conus betulinus
GATTATCAGTAAGATGTAACCAAATCTGCTTTACAGCCCTCTTTATCATATGTTTCTCTGCAATGTGTACGATAGCGTACGAAAGATAGGCCATAGGAAAGAATGGATAGCATAACACTTTTTTTTCTGCAAATATATCTACATTTATAATAAAAAAAAAACAACACACACATACCAATCATCATTTGCAGTCCTAACAACCTCCCTTCCACCCCACTCTCCCTCGGCCCTTTTCTCCCCCTCCCTCCCTCACAAATCACACACACACACACACACACACACACACACACACACACACACACACACACACACACACACACACACACACACACGACACACACTACACACCCATACACATATAAAAAGCTGCATATCAAGCAGTCCTTCACAATAATACGTTGTGTTGCTCCGATATTTACAAGGACGTATCAAGGAGACGCCACAGCGAAAATTGAACAAATAATCTTCGCAATGGCGTACCCATGATAGGCCCTTGCAAAGATCTGGCAGCAACACGATCCATTTTTATATTAACAATTACAAATCATAAATATTAACAAGGAATGGATTATCAGTAAGATGTAACCAAATCTGCGTTACACAGCCCCTTCATCATGGTGTTTCTCTGCAATATGTACGATAGCGTACAAAAAGTCAGGCCATAGGAAAGAAAGGACAACAGAACACTTTTTTTCTGCAATATCATATCATACACCATTGATAATTAAAAAAAAAACAAACAACACATACCAAAGATCATTTGCAGTCCTAACACCTCTCTCTCTTCCATCCCATTCACTCTCCCTCGCCCCTTTCCCTCCCTCCCCACACACACACCACACACACACACACACACACACACACACACACACACACACACACACACACACACACACACACACACACACACACACACACACACACACACACACACACACACACACACACACACACACACACCTCACATCTACACACCATACACATGCATAAAGCTGCATATCAAGCAGTCCTTCACAATACGTTGTGTTGCTCCGATATTTACAGGACGTATCAAGGAGACGCCACAGCGAAAATGGAACAAATAATCTTCGCAATGGCGTACCCATGATAGGCCCTTGCAAAGATCTAGCAGCAACACGATCCATTTTTCATTATCAACAATTACAGAGCATTATATATAAGGCATAGATTATTAAGAAACATGTAATCAAATCTGCTGCGTTACAGATATCCGTTTATCATATGGTGTTTTGCTGTCATTTCGTTGGCGTATCAAAGGTAGACCAAAGCAAAGTTGGACAACACAACATTTTTTTTTCTGCAAAGATTATCTGGCACTGTTGAAAAAAAAAAAAAAAAAACACATACCACTAACACTATTAACATCATTTGCAGTCCTAACAGTCTCTCTTCCATCCCATTCACTCTCCCTCGCCCCTTTCTTCCTCACCACCCACACACACACACACACACACACACACACACACCACACACACACACACACACCCACACACTCACTCACACACACTCTCACACACACACACACACACACACACACACACACACACACACACACACACACACACACACACACACACACTCTCTTCCATCCCATTCACTCTCTCTCTCGCCCCTTTCCATTCTCACAGAAAATCGCGCACACACACACACACACACACACACACACACACACCTGTAAATCTGTAAACACACCATATACACATATAAAGCTGCATATCAAGCAGTCCTTCACAATACGTTGTGTTGCTCCGATATTTACAAGGACGTATCAAGGAGACGCCACAGCGAAAATGAACAAAATATCTTCGCAATGGCGTACCCATGATAGGCCCTTGCAAAGATCTGGCAGCAACACGATCCATTTTTTTTATATTAAGAGTTACAAATAGTAATATTAAACAAGAATGGATTATCAATAAGATGTAACCAAATCTGCTTTTATAAATCCCCTTCATCATATGGCGTTTTTCTCTGTAATACGTGCGATAGCGTACGAAAGATAGGCCATAGGAAAGAATGGATAGCATAACACTTTTTTTTTTCTGCAAATATTATCTACCATTGATGATTAAATAAAACCAACACACACATACCAAAGATCATTTGTAGTCCTAACAACCTCTCTTCCCACCCCATTCCTCTCTCCCTCGCCCCCCTTTCCCCCTCAAAGAAAAAACACACACACACACACACACACACACACACACACACACACACACACACACACACACCCTGTGAGTACACACACCCTTACACATGTAAATAAACTGCGTATCAAGCAATCCTTCACAATACTTTTGTGTTGCTCCGATATTTACAAGGACGTATCAAGGAGACGCCACAGCGAAAATTGAACAAATAATCTTCGCAATGGCGTACCCATGATAGGCCCTTGCAAAGATCTGGCAGCAACACGATCCATTTTCGTATCAACAATTACAAAGCATATAATCAGCCATAAATTATCAAGCAAAATGGAACCGAATCTGCTTCACCCTTCATCTCATGGTGTTTTGCTGTAACATTTGTTACGGCGTACCAAGCTAGGCCATAGCAAAGACTGGACAACACATCGCTTTTTTTCTGAAAATATTATCTAGCATTGGCGATGTTAAAAAAAAAACACAAAAACTACACACACATACACATACTACTGACACTGTCAAAGGTCATTTGCAGTCCCAACATTCTCTCTTCCATCCCATTCACTCTCCCTTGCCCCTCTCCAACCCTACCTCCCCCCAAAAAAATCACACACACACACACACACACACACACACACACACACACACACACACACACACACACAAAGCGCGCGCTCGCACGAATATTAAGAAATCGTGAAGAAATTAGGATGATGAAAATACAAGATTTACAAAATTAAGAAATAGCATGCGAAAAATTCAATAAACGATACATTTTTTTTTTTTATCTTAATCTTTTTTGTGATATCAACCCCGCTACTTCTCCCATTCCGATTGTTCATTGGAAAAATGAGGAGAGGACACAAACATCACACCCCCCACCCACCTACCCCTAATGGTCCACAGTGCTACTTCAGAAAACATCATATCCCCCCTTACCCCCGAATGGTCCACAGTACTACTTCAGAAAACATCACATCCCCCCCCCGCTACGCCCGAATGGTTCACAGTACTACTTCAGAGTATAGCATAAGTGTGCACTGTCGGTACGTATGCTCTTTCATCTGTGTGAATCAGTGTGAACACGTGGGCATGCACACATACCGTGAATGTTGATACACATGCAAAGACCAAAAACGCTACGTTGCTCTGATATTTGCATTGACGTATCAAGGGACAGGCCATAACCAAGACTGAACAAATCATCTTGGTCATGGCGTATCCATGACAGGCCCTTGCAAAACATCTGGCAGCAATACATCCAAATCATTCACACAAAGTTAAAAAAAAAAGCATCAAGCATTAAAACATTATGCAACTGAATATCAAATCTTAACGATGATGTTAAAGCGCTGTTCCCAGAGTCTCCTCTGAACTGTCAATTTGTTCCTGGCGTCTCCGGTGAACTGTCAATTTGTTCCTGGCGTCTCCAATGAACTGTCAGTTTTGTTCCCGGCATCTCCAGTGAACTGTCAATTTGTTCCCGGCATCATCTCCAATGAACTGTCAGTTTGTTGCCGGCATCTCCAGTGAACTGTCAATTTGTTCCCGGCATCTCCAGTGAACTGTCTTTGTTCCTGGTGCCCACAGCAGGTCCGCATTCTGTTCCCAGCGTCTCCAGTTGATCGTCGTCCTGCTCTCGGCGTTTCCTGTGGGCGGTCATCCGTTTCCGGCGTCTATGACAAGTCGTTATCCCTGTTCACACCGTAACATGATTAGTCTGCGTCCTTTTCTTTGTGTGTGTGTGTGTGTGTGTGTGTGTGTGTGTGTGTGCGTGCGTGTGTGTGTGTGTTTATTCGCGTGTGTGTGCACGCGTGTTTTGAGAGTGTACGTGCAGGCGCGTGCGCGTTTACAAACATATGCGTTCCGCGTGCGTTTTAGCTCTCTGTCTCGTGTGTGTGGATGTCCGTGTGTGCGCGTGTGTGCGCGTGTGCGCGTGCACGCGCGTGTTTGTGTGCGCACGTGTGTGTGGGTGTGTGTGCGTGTGTGTGTGTGTGTGTGTGCGCCCCGCACGCGCGCGTCTACGTCTCTCTGCACGTATGCACATGCAAATCGCTTGGGGTGTGTCAATAGGTGTGGTTTCAGGTGCGGGTAGAGTTATCCGAATGTCAAGACTGATGACAAATTGGAGTCATTTCGTCAAGTCTTGTGCTCAGTAGTAGACTGCATATACCGTTTTCAACACTTCATGACAAAAAAGCGATCCAACTGGCTCCTTTAGGTCAAGCGATGCCAGTTGCCTTAGGAGAAAGACAAAATGTATCCTTCAGGGGTGAAAAATAACTCACTCATTTAAAACCTTTTTCTGCGTGATTTTTGTTTTCAGAACCGTTATCACATCTGATGGTATTCGAACTCCGGCATACACATATATATTTTCAGTTAGATTCAAATGCAAACGTAACTGTGACAGAACAACTGGCGCCGGTTCACTGGTTTGGTCATTCGGCACATTATACTTTCTGACACGCGGGCATGAACATCCCAGTCCCCTGCTGGCCTGATACCGAAGTCCTGGACAGTGGTCGTCCTCGGACCATACTGGCAAGAAATGAAACTGAAAGAAAAAAAAAAAAAAATTATCTAAAAAAATCAATTACCTAAAAACAAACGCCCCCCCCCCCCCCCCGTCCCGTCAGAAATGCTGAACCCTATGAAGGGAGGCAACTTAACCCCGTCAAAAGGACATTCAAGGTTACGGAAGAAAGAGAAAACATCATCGCAAGAGGATAGTAAATACAGTGATGGAAAGACACTAAACCCTTGCAAAACGAGATGACGTCACTATTAAAGGAGATACTGAAACCTCTGAAACAAAAAGTGCTAACCCCTATCAAAGGAAGACGCACGTCCACATGAAAAAGTACACTCGACCCTGCTGAAGAAAGAGGTATAACACATGAAAGGGACGAAAGAACATCCTATCAAAGGAAACTGCTAAAGCTATGAAAGCAGAGCCAAATGCCTCATGTGAAAAAGGACATTAACCTTAACAGAGAACGCCCATACTAGACCCTCAAAGTCCTATGATAGTAGACGATATGAAAGTCTATAAAACAAGACATTTCCCTGCATCAGGCGCAGACGACAGATGACCAAACTGATCCCTGTGAAAAGGAGAAGGGCGGTAAATCCTATGGAAGGACACCCCTTCATATGAAAGGATACCACTGAATCCTGTGAAAGGGCACCTCATCCTGAAGTCTGTGAAAGGACACTTAATCATGTGAAAGGTCACCTAATCCTGAAGTCTGTGAAAGGACACTTAATCCTGTGAAAGGTCACCTAATCCTGAAGTCTATGAAAGATACTGAATCCTGTGAAAAGGCACCTAATCCTGAAGTCTGTGAAAGGACACTAATCCTGTGAAAGGTCACCTAATCCTGAAGTCTGTGAAAGGATACTGAATCCTGTAAAACGGCGCCTAATCCTGAAGACTGTGAAAGGATACCGAATCCTGTGAAAGGGCACCTAATCCTGAAGTCTGTGAAACGATACCGAATCCTGTGAAAGGGCGCCTAATCATGATGACTATGCCGGGCTTTTCAGTGGAGTAAGGGATTCTCAGACCAGGAGGTACCAGGTGCGCACTAGGAAATATTCCAGGAGCAGGTTCAAAGTCTTCCTCTGAAGCTCTGCAGCTCAGACCCCAGCGAATCTGAAAACATGCGTCCATGTTCCAGATCCCGGGAAATCGGGCATGCTACATCACCGAGTCAGCCTTTGATGCCTTTCCTGAAGCATTCCTCTGGTACTCCCTGTGTTTTTCACCCTTGCTCTACAGAAAGAGCCAGCAAAGGGAACCACATCAACCATGTGGATTATACGAGAAACGACCCTGATACATAGAAAACTGACCCTGCGAAAGGAGAAGACAGAACTCCAGCAAATGAGACAATTCTACGAAGGAGCGTATTAAAATCTGTGAGGGGGGAGATAACTTCTGCTTGAAGAAAAGCTAGATGCTACGAAAGAAGATATTAATTCCTAAAAAAAAAAAAAGAACTCGCTACATCCTCGAAAACGAAAAGAAAAGACAAAAAATGAGGGGGACAGACACCAAAACATTATAAAGAACAAAACTTTTAATTTCTGTACAAAATTCAGTTTATTTCATCGAGGTGGTGTCACTGCGCGCAGACAAGTCCACATACGCTACACCACATCTGTTAAGTTTTGAGACCACACTGCAGATGATTTAAAGCGGATGGATCAATGAATTAATGTGTAATAAGAGAAATTGAAGATCTCGTGGTTACCACTTAGGTGATGTCTGACCTAAGCATAAACCCAACGCGCTGGTCAGACCTCGAGTACCTACCTATCATTGGTTGCGCCATTATTATTATTTTTGTGTGTGTGTGTATGTGGTGGGTGTACACGTGTGTGTGTATGGGGGTGTGGGGCATGGGCCCATGTATGTGTGCCAGTGTATGCGGTGCGCGCATGTGCGTGCGAGTATGTGTGTGTGTATGCTGTGTATGAGAATGTGTATGAGAGAATGTGTGTGTGTGTGTGTGTGTGTGTGTGTGTGTGTGTGTGTGTGTGTGTGTGTGTGTGAACGCGTTTTTGTGTGCATGCTTTCGCATGTGTGCGTGCGTGCGCGTGCAGAACTGCATGTGCATGGTGATTTGTGGGCTTGTATGAGCACGTTCCTGCGCGCACCTATCTGAACATGTGCACATTATGTGTGTGTGTGTATGTATGTGTGTGTGTGTGTGTGTGTGTGTGTGGTGTGTGTGTGTGTGCGCGCGCCTGTATATGGGCGTATATACATGTGTAGGTGCGCGCGCGCGCATGTGTGTGTGTGTGTGTGTAGGGGTGCACGCGCATGTGTTTGTATGTGTGCTTGCAGACATGTGCATGTGCGTGCGCCTAAAAGCGGCGCATGCGCGCTCGCGTATGTGTGCGTGTGCCTGCGAACAGCGTAGGAAGAAAGAGACAGAGAAGAGGAAGACAAAGACAGAAGAAAAGAGGAGAAAAAACACCACCACTCATCTTGTACTGGCTCGATTCTCCCAGTTCACGTGACCTGGTCTCCCGTTTCCCTGGCCGCTGGTGTAGCTGTTCCTTGCCCCTTTCGACATCAAAACCCGCATTTTTCCTTGCAGCTTTTGATTTTCAGGCTAATCATCATCACAACAACTTTTCTAATCGACTGGAGAAGTACAAGCGGTGACAGATATGGCAAACTGCAGTGAAACTGCCTCTACTTTATGTGCTACGCAAATATGTCAGACCATGTGCGTCACGTACTATGTCAGACCATGTGTGTCACGTGCTATGTCAGACCATGTGTGTCACGTACTATGTCAGACCATGTCTGTCATGTAATATGTCAGAACATGTGTCATGTAATATGTCAGACCACGTGTGTCATGTAATATGTCAGACCATGTGTGTCATGTAATGTATCAGACCATGTGTGTCACGTACTATGTCTGACCATGTCTGTCATGTAATCTGTCTGCTCTTACAGCGCACGATAACAACATTTGAGCTGAATGCAATTTATGGCTTTCTACAGGGGAGAGAAGAGGAGGAGAGGGGGGGGGAGGGTCATCCACTAGTGTTAGAGAGTGGCAATGTTTATTATGAAGTCCACCAGTCACAAAATGTCATCGCTGATGGTGCAGGGGGAGATGGGGATTTTCACAGTACACGGTTAGAAAATTTCTACTCTTGGTCCTTCAGGACAACGTACATTCTGTTTGAGTCAAAGGTGAAGACATTTGAAACTTTAAGAAGATGAACTGGAGGTTGGGTTGTTTGCATTTTGTTTTAAATCCGTCTCCTTTATTACTCATTAGTTTATGTATCAAATGACGCAACGCACTCTGCAAATCGCCCGCCACTGGTCAATAAAAAGCTCTCCGTTTGAATGTCGCTCGTCTTTTCGGCCAAACATGGCAGAATTCCGAGACTTGACAGTTCTAAATTTCGGCAAAATCTGTGTTTTTTTAGACTAAACTGATCAAATACGCTAATGATAAATCCAGGCATTTTCAGATTGACGGATTATCTCCATGTCACAGAATGAACAGCAACCAAAAATACTGTCAGGCAAAAAAAATCCTCTATGAAGTCCGTTGGCTTGCCTTGTATCGGCGTGTCTATGGCAACGGACTCCCTGTCAACCACAAGCCAACAGTGGAAGGTGGACGTCGGAGAGACGGGCGGGCCAGAGGCGGCTTAGACATGTAAAGACTGTACTCGTTGAGACCCTCCACATAAACGGCCTACTGTGAGGACACAAAGAGACATGTAAAGACTGTACTCGTTGAGACCCTCCGCACAAACGGCCTACTGTGAGGACACATTGAGACATGTAAAGACTGTTATCGTTGAGACCCTCCACACAAACGGCCGACTGTGAGGACACAATGAGACGTGAAGACTGTACTCGTTGAGACCCTCCACACAAACGGCCTACTGTGAGGACACAATGAGACGTGAAGACTGTACTCGTTAAGACCCTCCACACAAACGGCCTACTGTGAGGACACCATGAGACATGTAAAGACTGTACTCGTTAAGACCCTCCACACAAACGGCCTACTGTGAGGACACATTGAGACACGCTAAGAATGTACTCGTAAGACCCTCCACACAAACAGCCTACTGTGAGGACACAATGATATACAGCGAACCGACACTGATGCCATTTGCTCTGTTCTTTCTCTTCACCGTGTATCAACAGGTAGCTCTGCACTGTTCCCCGGCTTTATCCGTACTGGACCGGTTTTACCCATACTGGACCGGTTTTATCCGTTCTGGACCGGTTTTTATCCGCACTGGACCGGTTGTATCCGTTCTGGACCGAACACCGAGCTGATGTCACTGATCTCTGATCAACAGTCTGACAAAACAATCTTCACTGACAGCTGGAGGTCTAAGGTCATGTGACTTGTTTCATTCTATGTTTGGTCATTACAATCCAATTTCACTGACAACTGGGGGTCAAAGGTCATGTGGCTGGTTTCATTCTATGTTGGCCATTCCAATCAAACAACCGGTCCTGAAAGGTTGGGCTCTGTCAATGTGCCTCTAAGAATAAACATTTTAACAAGGACACCGATTCCATTTTAGGAAAATTCAACTCTTTGAAAATAAAACCAAAAGTTTACATCTGCAGAAGCTGTTAGTAAAACATATTGTACGACTTTTTTTCATGACACGAAAACTTGAAAACGTCCTTTCATATTTAAAGTATGTACTCACGTATCCAACAGGCACGTCAAAAAAATATCCCATTCTACACCCCATCCCGACCTCCCGCCCGTCCTCCCCCACACCCTCAAGTCTCCCCCCCCCCCCCCCCCTCAAAATCCTTCCCATAAATCTGTCTGGTAGTATCATTCAACGATTTAGGACATCTCTGAAGGATGGGAAATAGAATGTGGATCATTTGCGCGATGCAGGAATACTCCAATTTGAAAAAAACAAATGTTCAAACACTCCGTTTCACATCCTTAGCCTGTCCAAGGCGTCTCACCTGCGCCTCAGTGTAGCAGTCTGTTGTGCTGTCACCTTGTTCCCGGTGCCGTCTCTTCTGTGTAGCAGTCTGTTGTGCTGTCACCTTGTTCCCGGTGCCGTCTCTTCTGTGTAGCAGTCTGTTGTGCTGTCACCTTGTTCCCGGTGCCGTCTCTTCTGTGTAGCAGTCCGTTGTTTTGTCACCTTGTTCCCGGTGCCGTCTCTTCTGTGTAGTAGTCTGTTGTGCTGTCACCTTGTTCCCGGTGCCGTCTCTCTTCTGTGTAGCAGTCTGTTGTGCTGTCACCTTGTTCCCGGTGTGCCGTCTCTTCTGTGTAGCAGTCTGTTGTGCTGTCACCTTGTTCCCGGTGCTGTCTTCTGTGTAGCGGTCTGTTATGCTGTCACCTTGTTCCCGGTGCTGTCTTCTGTGTAGAAGTCTGTTATGCTGTCACCTTGTTTCCGGTGCCGTCTTCTGTACAGTCGTCCTGTGCCGGGCGTCTCCAAGGGTTGTCCTCCTGTTCCCAGAGTCTCCTCACTGTCGTCGTCACTCCGTTTCGGGTGTCTCCCCAGGGCTGTCATCGTGCTTCCGACGTCTCCCCAGGGCTGTCGTGGTGCTTCCGACGTCTGTCCCGGGCTGTCATCCCTGTTCAAAACGAACAACATCCAGTCATCGTATTTATGCGTGAAAGCGTGCGTATATCGATCTCTCTATATGCCGCGCGTGTGCGTATGCGTGCGTGCGTCCATGTGTATGTGTGTGTGTGTGTGTGTGTGTGTGTGTGTGTGTGTGCGTGTGTGTGTGTGTGTGTGTGTGTGTCCGAGCGTGCGCGTGCGCGCATTTGCGCCACGCGTGTAAGTTTATGGCATCGGCGATCCTCATGCCATTGTCACTGTGGTAAAAAAAAAAAAAAAAAAAAATGATTGTGATCACTTTGCGAAAATGATTGCGAAATTCTGGTTTCCAGTGATAACTTGAAAACGTTAAGCTCATGATAAGGGTTCAGTCTGATTGGCTCACTGATTGCAGTGACGTCACTTACAAGGATCAGTCTGATTAGCTCACTGATTGCAGTGACGTCACTTCCCTCATGATAAGGAATCAGTCTGATTGGCTCACTGATTACAGTGACGTCACTTCCCTCATGACAAGGAATCAGTCTGACTGGCTCACTGATTGCAGTGACGTCACTTCCCTCATAAGAAATCAGTCTGATTGGTTCACCGATTGCAGTGACGTTCACTTCACTTCCCTCATGATAAGGAATCAGTCTGATTGGCTCACGGATCGCAGTGATGCCAGCTTCCCAAGGAAGAACAATGCACCGAGGGGAAAATGAGATACAATACACCTTTGCCCTCAAAGATACTGGAAGCTTTACATGCATGTACTCCTCCTAACTCATTACGTCCAGATAAGAATGCAGATGTTCCAGAATGTGTCTCTTACCTGGTTCAAATCGTGTAGTACCCCGTCCTCTCTGCTATGAAAACCAAGGACGGTGCGCTATGGAATCCTGGTGGCCTGGTACCAGATTTTGGACAGTGGCCAATATATAAAATCCTGCCACCAAACAAAAAAAACCATCAGATATGAATTAAAATAAAAAACAAACTTCAGGTTTGATCCATTCCTGACTCAAAACCAAGTCGCTAATCCCTAAGACAGGGAACACCACATCCTATAAGAAACATACCAAAGTCTAATAAAGGGAATACAAAGAAATAAAAAAGAATACCAAAGTACTGAAAAAAGACGCTACATTCTGAACAACAACAAAAAACAACTGTAGGCCTAGTGAGGAGGACAACACCACACTAAACTTTTTCACAGGAGTTTGATAATTCATGAAAAGTGAGCACACAAT
>JADBJO010025273.1:0-23999 GCA_016801955.1 Conus betulinus
AACGAATGAACACAACTCACCCATTTTTACGTTCCCTCAATACATCCAAATTCACCCTCCCCATCCCATCTATTACTAGAAACTACCCCAACCACGGCATAAAAGAGATTTATCTAATCTGTCCAACAATATGACAGAATGGCGTTGGCCCAACTATTACCCTTCCGCCAGAATGCCCCCATCCCGTGCATTCCTTCCCACATCCAAGATGCCGCATTATTCGCTATACAACAAGTCGGTTCACCACTTAAGCTACAACTACAATACCACCCCCCACTCTTCCCTTTCATCGCACACTAACAACATTCCCATCAACAAAACAATAAAGCGGAAAAGAAACACGCACCAAATCTGCTTGTACACCATGCCAACCCTTCTGCCATCACACTGAGGACGGTATAAACAAAACGTACCCACGGTCCTATAGAATTTCCATTGCCATTCAAACTTTTTGCCTGCTATCCACGCATTCTCCCAAGAACACACACTGGTCCGTCCCATCCTGCAATTGTACTAAAAAAAGAACAGTTCCCTTAAGCAACAAATGCCTCTATCACAACATTGTATACCAGCCACTGTGACATCAGAAATGAAAAAGAAACATACCATAGGGATCACTGAAAATCACTTCAAAACCAGGATACGCAAACCATAAACAGTCATTCAACAAAGAAAAATACCAAAAAACCAAACAGAACTGAGCAATATATTTGGAGACTTAAAGACAAAAAAATAAACTATAACTATCCTGGAAAATCATAAAAAGGCATCACCATACAAACAACATTTCAAAAGATGCAACCTATGTTCAACAGAAAATGGTTAATACTATGCAAACCACACTTACAACTCTAAATACTAAAGTAGAAATAGTAACAACTGCAGGCACAATGGAAATCGTTTGTCAGCAAACGCACCCTGAACTGTAAACAACCTGAAAAACCGAACAACACGTGCGCCAATCCGCACGTGCAAACAGTGACATTGGCCATATAAACACCGGCAGTAGCGACCCAAAACCATCCTGAGGAAGCCAGCGCTCGAAACAGACCTGTCCGTCCCCTTTCATTTTTCTTCGTAGTTTCTTTCAGAACTAGCTCTGTCTTTTGATTTTGCCTCTCTCCGTGAGACCTTGTCTCTCGTTGCCTCCCATCCTTCTCTACTGATACTCACTTGTTTGCCCTTGGTATGTATTTTCACTTTCGTTTTCCCCTTCCCACCCGAGTATTCTCAAAAGGTCTCCCACCCTTTATGGGTCAAATGTTCTCTGTCTGTCTTTCTGTTGGTGCTGTCTATCTCGTCTGCTGTCCTTCGATCTCCTCGTCTCCTCTCCCTCCCCTCTCTATCGGCGTCTCTCTCTCTCCAACAAAGGTGATGCTTGTAGCCCCTGTTGTTTTCTCGCATTGTTTATAAAACGAATTAGCTTTAGAAATGATAGCAACCAAAAAGGAAGACACGGGTGCAACACTTTCTCTTGATTTGTCGTGAACTTGAATTATTTATTTTTATTTACTCGCTGAGTGATATTGTCTAATATCTGAGGACTCAAGCTGGCCTCCAGACTCAGTTAAAACAATTGTTGCCAGGCAGCTTCTCTAAGCTTTACTATACCTTCAGCTAAAAGTAATATGAAAAAGAGTAATATTGCGGGGTTTTCAGGAAAGGTCACTTGGCGAGCAAGCGCGAAAGATGGTATTTCAATGGACAGTGAGTGGTTTTGCTTTTGTAAATGGTTATAAATAGCCACTTGGTATCTATTTCTCTACACGCTTAAGCTATTGCAAGTCGCTTTGTCAGGACCTAGCAAGTTCAGAGCAAAAAAAGCTTATTGTGTATCCTTGAAAAAACATATAACATGTTGAATAATACTATCCTGGACAGTGTTCTTAACGTCTTTGATGCTCAGGTTCAACAGGTGTGTGCGCAGTATGGTGCCTGAGATCTGTGCGATAGAGCAATCTGGGTTCATGCATGCCAGAAAGAGTTCATTATTTGCTCAAGGAGATTTTCAGGCGGTTCACGTGGAAGACGACCTGATGAATGTGTTTTTTATGGAAGGGGGAAACAAACACCCGCCATCCAATCCATCTATTCAGACGTTCATCTGGTGCAGGTGCATCGACGATACTGGCTGTGAAATTGGTTTCAGATGGATAGATTGATAGATTACCGCCACTCAAAGCATAGAACGATGTTGCTGGCATTGGCATCCGTGGGTAACAAGAAAAACGTGGCTTTCAGGGCGTAACGAGATGTTTCTGTTTCATCTAATGGATTTTGGGTTTGTAAACAACCAAAACATTTGGATGAATGCAAGGACATGCATCACGTATATGATAATACAAAAGCACACACACACCACACCTACCCCATACACACAGACACGAATGGAGAGGTTTGAATAAATTTATAATAAATACATGATAATAAAGCTTATTGGATGACGACCATTTGATTGACAAACAGTGCTACAGGATGATAATCATCTTGACGACTAAAATTGTCAACAATGGTAACTTTGATGGGTTGATGGGCTTCATTTGATAACAAGAGTGCGTACAGGATGATAAGCCTTGTTGTTACTGGAATCATGACTCGATTATTAAGGTACTGTGGGGATGCTGATCAATTGTCGTAGGTGAAATTGTGTTGGCAGTAGTATAATGATGGCTGATGACTTGGGTGAGGGGGGGTGGGGGGGTAATCAATAGACTGATGGGGTGATGATCCTTAGAGATCAACATAATGTGGTAGGATGGTCTTCCTTGTGTCACTTAGGTAGGAACCCTGGAGGTATTGACGAAGGCTGCTGTATGGCGAAGGCCCTCCAGTGGTCAATATGGGCCTTTTCCCTTCGTCAGAGTGGTTCGCAGGCTAGGTCGTTGGGCTGTGATGCATGGATGATTTGAAGACTTGCCGGTTGTGAAATATAGTGGACATGTCTCAGTCCGTGAGTGGGATGCCCTGTCCTCAGGTCTCACAAAGGTCTGATCTGGGCATCTGGTAGTGTCCATCCCTCTTGTTGAAGTAGGGTGCTGCTCTCAAGCCATCTGCCCTTTTTTGTTTTTTGATTCTCCTTGATAAAACTTTTGATTTTTCAAAAGAGTCTTCCTGTTCTAGTTGGGGCTGCTGTTCTCCTTCCTTTGCCAAATGGTCAGCTTCCTCATTGCCATATATATTGCGTATGAAGGTGATCACTGGATGACAGTATTTTCCAGTGACTGATGGATGGTGAACATTTGGGGATCAGCAGTACTATGGGGCGAGGGTCATTGTCATGTAGGTGGAATAATGTAGCATTGGTACAATAGTGCCAGTTTGGGGAAAAAAAGGAAGATATCAGTGACTGGTGGGTGATGATCATTCGTCATAAGTGAGATACTGTAGGTGATGGTCATTGTGATCAGTGAAATAATGTGGTGGCACTAGTATAATACTGCCAGGTTCAGGAAGAGGGGTGGATGGGGGTGGGATGTCAATGACTGGGGGGTGATGATCATGGATCACATTTGAGATCAACAGTACTGTAGGATGATGATCATTGTTATATAAGATTGGATAATGTTGTGGCATTGGTTAATAATGCTGGGGGAATGAAGGAGGGTAAACAATGATATTTGATGGATGATGATCATTGTCATGGTGTGAGGTGTGATTCACAGTAGTGTGGGATGATGGTCATTTACAAAAGTGGAATAGTGTACTGGCCTTAGTATGTTAATGCCAGTTGGGGGAATAGAGGAAATTATCGATGACTGATGATGATGATCATTATCATAAGTGAGATCTACAGTACTACAGGATGATGATCATTGTCATAAGTCAGATAATGTGGTGGCATTGGTGTGATAATGCCAGTTGGGGGTGGAAAAAGGAAAATGATGAAAATGATGATGACTGATGTGGATTAGTTTGAATCATACCAGCTCTTTTCCTTTCCCACAGCCTCTCCTCCATCCCTTTCCCTCTCTATACCCCTTCCCCCTCCACCCAATTTCCCCATCCCACCCTATTCTTATGCACCAACATGTACATATATAGCATATCTATAACATCACATGTAGAGCATAATATATATGCCCCAAACACCATCTCCAGCCATCCAGTATATCATACTCATAGACACATACACATGCTAACATATCAATCAAATATATACTCCATCTATAGATTATATATTTAATTTTTTCCCCTCATACACACCCTCAAGTGCCCCCTTCCAAGAATAAGACTCCTCATCTACCACTCTACACCATCTCTCACCTTCTTTTACACACTCTCAAAGTGCCCCCTTCCAAACATAAGACTCATCTACCACTCTCTTTTTATCTCTCTCTGCTTCTGTTTGTCTTTCCTCTCTATTGCCTCTCTCTTTTTCCTCGAGGTGAAATGGGATTGGACACTGAATTTTTCCTTTTTCCCTTACACACACACACACACGCACGCACGCACGCACACACGTGTGCGCGCGGGTGCGCATACGTACCTGTAAACACACACACACCAATAGGCAACTTATTTAAAGAGTAAGGTAAAGGATGGTATTAGTACGCATGAGAAACAAATAAGATTATAGAATGACATTTCAAGACTATCTGAAGAGCTGTAAATCCATAATTCAACTCTAAAGACAATGTTTTCACTGGCAAGTTACGGACACGCGATCGGAAGCGGCCATTTTTGACTTTCCCGCTGCGGGTCTACAAAATCATGAAAAATTAAGGAAACAAAAAATAAGACCAGCAATTTTTCTCGATCAACTTATATATTTTCATACACGATATATCATTGTCCGACGTGTGTTATCATTAGAAAATGATTTTAGCTTACATTAGTTTTGCTTGATAACATTCACTGCGGGCACCTCGCGCTAGAAAATCGTCGTCGGGCAAATTTTGGCTCATCTTTTTTTAATTTATTTCTCAAAATAAAAAACGATTTTGAAGTGGTTTTCAAATCTTAAATCAATTATAACATTGTAAAGAACAAGGTAAGGGTGAGCCCTGGCAAGTCTGAAGCACAAGCCACACACACATGCACACACACACACACACACACACACACACACACACACACACACACCCACACACCATACAGAAGAGAGAGAGAGAGAGAGGAGAGAGAGAGGAACGAGAAGCTGGGCATACTAGTCAGGCACTAATACTGCTCACGAGTGGAAAATGGAAACGAGGCTGGCGTGAGATGGGAGACATCCGGGGGTCACGGTCCGGTTGCCACATGTTGGCCGGTGGCCTTCACTCATAGGGGCTCGCGCGCGAGATGGAAATACCGGCCGTGCCATACATAGTCGATCATTTCAGAAAACGTCTCCTTCAAACCTATCAGGCCATTGGGTGTGATGTTTCATTCCCCCTGTCTTTATTAATTGTTTGCTGAAATTCAGCATCAGCAAGCGCAAGGCTTGGGTGTCATGCTTTTAACGTGGTGACAGCCCTGGTATGATGGCCCTTTGCGGTCGAATGGGCTATAAGCAACATTACCTTACCTTACCTGGTGTCATGCTATTGCCACAATGTTAATCTGAGTATTTTTTGAGTAAAAGACAGTCAGTGTAAGGACAGTCAGTGGAGTTTTGTGTGATTTGACCCGTTGTTTTTTTTTATCCCCGCCACGTAAGGCAGCCATGCAGCCATCTCCAACTTCAGGTTAGTGCACTGCTAGTAGTATAACGTGTCATCCATACCATCGGCCAAACTAGCCCTCTTCCATCTTTCCGAAAAATCAGTTACGTGTGCTGCAAGATGTGCGTGCGTTCACACACGGAACCTCGGTTTATAGTCTCATTCGAAGGACGGTATGGGGAATGGAAGTCTGTGTCTGCAAGGAGTATCAGCCTGCGTACGCAGAAAGAAAGAAGGAAAGAAGACAGAAAGAGATGTGTATGTCGGCTTACGCTATTAGCCAAATGCTGTGTGAACGTACTCGTCATGGGTCCATATTTTTGTGCCTTTTTACATGCTTGTATAGTAGAGTATTTTGTCGTAATAATTGTACTATGATCTTTGAAAGATGAGATGCGTTTTATATCTCGAGGCCTTTGTGATGAACAATTATTCATTGGACTTCACTGAAGTACTTTCTTCCTCATGTTTTGTTTTTTTCTTAGCATTGTGTTCTGCGCTGCGTGCGTGCGTTTGGGCGTGGCGCGTGCGTGCGTGCGTGTGTGTGTGTGTGTGTGTGGTGTGTGTGTGTGTGTGTGTGTGGTGTGTGTGTGTACGTGCGTGCGTGCGTGCGTGCGTGCGTGCGTGCGTGTGTGTGTGTGGTGGTGTGTGTGGTGTGTGGTTGTGTGTGTGTGTGTGTGTGCTGGTTTGCAATAGAAAAATTCATATAAGCATTCTAGTTGACATAGACCAATCCCTGTGATGTGTCTCCACACTGAGCTATGTCCAACCCTGTATGGGCCCAACTGGATTGACTACCAACAACGATTTTTTTGGTTCCGCCTCCGTAGAAGGAATTTTTCCCCCCCAGACCCCACCCCTGCCATGACCTTGGGATGGACCTGTTTTAAAAACTGCCATATCGGTGGGGGCCGTTTGATGCGAAAATATGAGTGGCATCCACCACAGGGTTCGCACAGCAGGCTGGGTCTTTGCATGACCAGTTGTGGACTGCTTAGCAGCAGACGCCACAAGCATCCTTCCCACACATAGCCAGTCTCTGGCACTTGAAGCACCTCATCGGGGATGGATCGTACAGATCACTTGTGACATGCAGACAGGCCACCTTCATTGTGTCTGTGTCGATGTTGTCGTGCAGAAGGTCAAAGAGAGAGGCATTTGGTGGGCACTTTACCCTATTAGCACTATATCTCTTTCCTTTTTTTTCTGTCCTCCAACCTCCAATTTTTTCCACCCACTTTTTTTTTTTCTTTTTGGTCCTTCCTTTTTTTCCTTTTTTTTTTTTTTTTTCTTTTTTCCTTTTTGAGTTTTTTCCCCCTTTCTTTGAGTGGGGGTTTCCATCTTCCTATTTTCCCTACCCCTTTTTGTCTCTCTTTTCTCTCTCTCTCTCTCTTTTTATTTTTTTTTTTAAGCACGCTCGCTCCACCATGTACAATATGTATGTTTCGTTAATTTCTTTTCCTTTTTCCGACTGTAACTCTATGCACATCCTCGACTCCTGCACAAACAGCTCGGACTTGATTTCATCCTCAGAGACAACTGTAAGTGAAGGACGTCGTACGACACACCCTTAGACGAGTTCAACTGTTGGTGAAGCAACACCCTTTTTTTTCTTTGATCCACAAATACAGTAGCTAGCTTTTCGGGTGCACATCTGATTGATGCTTAGAGCAGCATTCTACAAGTCTTTTAATGGACTAGGGATTGTCCGACCAAAACCTTCGTAGCTTTTCTGGATTGCGAAGGGACTGAGTGCAAAGGGCTTGTCCTTTATCAGCACATCCTCCTCCTCCACCAGCCATGTAGTCTGCAAGCACCAGTGTCTCTTTCCCACATCCAAATCTAAATCAGAGGCTACCTCATGATGACCATGATCTCTTCTCGTGTTTTTTACACGCCTTCGGAGTTTTTCGGAGGGGTGGGGGAAGTTATGTTGCCCAGAAGAAGAAGCCATATTGTTTGATTTTTTAGATTTCATTCCTCCCTCCATTACCCATCCGCCATGGAGTCCAACTAAGGGGGCCAGAGCCAAGAACTGTGTGTCGTGATACCCTCCAGGTTTTCGGAGGGTTTACACGACACAAACAGCAGTCAAATAGAACCATCCCCCCTGATAATACCCAGCTCATGGGGACATAGAGCTGAGCACTGCAGGGCTACCTTGACCAGCTGAGGAACTGCCTGTCTTGAGCAGCCCCAAGGTAGGGGTAGCTTATTGATATACATGGGCCAGTATATACCTTCAGTTGATGAGAGGTTCGAGCCAAAGAGATGTGTTTGGGATTACCTGCCCTCTCAGTCACCAAGATCTCCATTCCGCTCCATCACAGAGATGGACTGCGACAGGTGTGAGCATGACAGGTGTCAACAAGACCACAGAGAAAAGAAGAATGTGGAAAAAGAGGACTTCCTAGAGAGAAGATCGAAAAAGATCCATTCAAAAGGCGAAAGAAAGAGAAACAGTGGCTTACAAAGTTCCATTAAAAAGTAACGTAGAACTGGTACACTGTCTGTCAGGGCCTCACCCTTAGCCCGTCTCTCTCTCTCTCCTCTCTCCTCCTCCGCTCTCTCTCTCTCTCATCTCTGCTGCATCTCTCCTTATCTCTCTCTCCTCTCTCCTCTCTCTCTCTCTTATATATATATTATATCTTATATATATATATATATATATATCTGTGTGTGTGTGTATGTGTGTGTGTGTGGTGGTGTGTGTTTCATCATAATTATGTTAGTCTAAGTCTTATAAAGCCTCTATTGGTTTTGCTTAAATACGTGAAGACCGAAATTTTCCTTGAAGAACGCAGTAAATCAGGACAGTGTGGAAAGTTCTAACCTGGAATCAGCTCAGGATGGGTTTCCATCCATTTGAGCAGCTTAGATTCTTTGGATTTTTCCCACTTCTTCTCTGCCAAAGTGTTGAACGTGTAAAGAAAGGGATTTACCCGCAGCGTTTAGAGGTAAAATTATTGAAAATTGCCAGGGCTACATTCACTTCTCCTGGTATGGGGCTTCCAGACAATGCCAACATCCCCACACAGTCCAATGGGAAACCAGCACATGAAGTCTGTCAGTGCTATGGTGATCAGTCTTTGAGCTATGGTCATGTCTTGTGACGTCCTTGTAGAGTTAGTCTTCAGAGTGTTGCTCTGTGTATTGACCAGTTAGATGACTACTACCTGACCCACGGAGATGAGTACAAACAGAACGAAATTCAGAACAATCAGTACGCCAAAAGAAGTGTGTTTTCCTTTGAACTCATGTCTTGTTCACCGGCAGTGGAATACAGATGCCTGTCTGGGAATAGAACTCCCAGTGGGATGTTGCCGGAAGTAAAGGCAGCGATGCCAGAAACCCGCCAGTCAGCCAGATCATCAGACAAACCATGGCTGCTGATGTTTTTCTCTCAAATCGCCACGTGCTTGAATGGGAAACAGAGGGCAATAAAACGATCTAGAGTGATCAAACAGATGATCAGAGCTGATACCCTCACTGGACAACAGAGAGAGAAGAACACCGGCCACCTTACAGGTCACGCTGTGTTTTTTTTCCATATGTCATCATGATGGAGGTATCTGCCTCGGTAATGGCTGTCAGCTATACCTATGATAGCCATGTAAACACCCATCAGAAAGTCAGCCATAGTCAGCTCGGTGACAAACACATTGAAACCGCTTGAAAGATGTTACCCTTCTCCTTAACAAATGCGCACAGAAGCAGAAGACGTTTGCCAGACACGGACAGACAGGCGACCAGCCACAGAAACCCTCGGTATGTCCATGACTGTAGTAAATCTTCACACGATGAAATTTCATCTTTGGGGCCATAGCAAGAGGAAACGTCGAAGTCAGGAGGTAAATTTCACTGCAGCATAGTTTATAGTTCTGTGAAGAAATGGTGTGTGTAGACGAGAAAGACCTGCGAAAATGTCTGGTGGAAACGTGTTTTATAGGACTTCCATGCGTGTACAGCTCAATTAACTTCAATGTGAACCGAAAACCATTTGAACCTATAGTGTGAATGGAAGTATCGGTTAAATTCAATGTCCGTAATGCTGAAAACTGTGCTAAGACTTTTAGAATCAAATTCTCTTCTTAGTTCTGTACGTGACAGATCTATCATCTAAGGCAAGAAAAGAAGTGATGTTGATATGCTGTAGATTGTTGTCACTGAGGTCAAGGAACCTCAAATTCAGTAATTTTTAATGCAGGCAAGATGGTCAGAGAGAGCAGTTGGCGAAAATCAGGCGAACAAGATAAGCATTGTTTACCAACATCAGACAGTGCCATGCCGGAACCTGTAGCATCTAAAGAGCGGATCTGAGGGAAGAGGGGCTGCATGGAATGGCTGAAGACAAAGCATGGAATGAACTTGACAGAGACAACCACCAGGGCAAATGACGTTACACCATAGCTCATCATCATGCATTAGACAGTGAGGCCAGCCATCACACACATGATCGCTATGTACACAGATAATTGAAAACCTGCATCGGAGAAGTCCTGGACATTTTACTTCCTCCATCCGTCTTCGTCCTCATGACCTGTGCAGTCATACATTCCATTACAGCGTGTGTACACTGGCAGGCAGTCATTGAGCTGGCCGGGACAACGGTAGTGACTGTCAGGACATGGTTCACTGAGGTTCATTGTGGTAATGGCAAACTGTGAAATTCCATCGAAATTGACCAGAACAGGAGAAGGAACACGTGACATGTCCACGTGTTCACCTTTGAAAGAAACACAGTTTCTCTTCCTCTGATTCACCCTGACAGTGCGACAATTGATCACACAAATTGTTAAATGGCACACACTGACCACTTGTACATGTGAACATTGTGCTGCCACACACAGGATGCCGACAGAAAGATTCATCACTGGAATCTGGACAATCAGTTGTGAAGTCACACACCAAGGTGTAGGACACAGTGGCTGTATCGCCGACACTGCAGGGAAATGTGGGAGTTAAAGTGACATCAAGGTCTGTGTGAGTCAACATGTTTTCATGGTCAATGGTTGATCAGAAAAAAGGCACAGAGATGAATACTGTTGACTACACGCTTCATCCTGGCTAGAGCCACAGAACAGTTGTGTCACCGTCACATCTCCGTGTGTGCAACTGTTACAGAGTGTTGTGTTTTTGGGTAGCCATAATTTGGTGTCACCTACAGCAATGCTGTTTGGACTGAAGGATTCTTTAGCCTTATCTACGCTGACTTTACAAATCACTGACTGTCCACGTTTGCCTAAGGTCAGAGAGGTGTCGTCGTCTGAGATTGACATTTGTTTTAAGGACAGAATGAGAGGATGTTTACAACCTTCACTTACAAAGGAAGCTTTAAACAAATGATGGAACACCGTTCTGTCCTCACTGTGTAGACTATGTCTATACATGTTAGGAAACGTCAAATCGTTACGATGCAAGCCAACCGCAAAGAGTCCCAGTGCGTTCCAGTGTCTGTTTGGATTTGTCAGTGATTACACTATATGAATCATACATACAGTAGAAAAGCTGGTTTACCCCCAAACATACTACATATGGTATCAGCTCTTTTTTTGTATGGTCCGATATACAGACCCCCCCACAAGGATTCTGTAACAACGGCCACATAACGCCACCATTCCACGACACTCCAAACTGCTGAAGGGGGCACTGTTCTGTTTCATCCCGTCCGTCCCTCACACTCTGGCTTTAGGTTACACGCCACGTGATGCTGAAATCTGGAATAGTCTTCCACTGAACAATTCCAGAGTCCCGTTGGTAGCTTCTGGGGTGCCTTATTTTCAGGGAAAAAGGACAAGAAAAGTTGGAAACATTGTGTATTTGTTTCCTGTACACACTCATCCGTTCGTAAACGTACATAGAGTTTAATATCACCAAAGCGGCACATATGAGCACTATTAGAACCGATCCTACGAGAAAACCATTCAAACTTTGTACAGCTGAACCGACCAGTGACAAAATACGAATTTCGTAGTAGCGTGAAAAAGAAACTCTAATTTCGTGTGCTGTAAGTGCTTTGAAACTGAACATCATGAAATTTTCTGGCTGGCACAGAGAAAGATATGCTGTCACGACTGTTTTGATCTTACTTCCGTTTCTTCTGATTGTCACGTACCCCGGATGACAACGACGTCATTACCAGAACCAGTCGCGCATAACCTTTGACAAATCATTGTGACTGAAATTGTAAGAAGCGATGTCATCAACAAGAGTTTGAACTGAAATACAGACCATGAAACCAACCAGCAACAAAAGTATAGTAAGTACAACGACCACATTATGGCTTCACAGTTGTAATGATGAGTAGAAACTGACTTGTTAACCGCATTAAAGGCAGGCAATCACACACACACACACACACACACACACACACACCACACCACAACCACAACACACCACACACACCACACACACACACACACACACACACACACAGAGAGAGAGAGAGAGACAGACAGACAGACAGACACATAGACAGACAGAGACTGCCATGTTCGTCAGGTGTAGTGGAAAACCAACTCGGAAGGTCATGTAGTGCTCTTCTTACAGAGGTTCCTGTCATTAGCGTTTCTTTTCTATAAGCGGCAAAATCCCTGATCGTTTTTTCCTTTCCTAATTCACGATGGAAATGACGTCCTTACTGAAACTTTAATCGATAGATGACTATGGCTTGTGTTTCTACCAACGAATGTTGCAGAAAGGATGATACTTGCTCTTGCCTTGTAATCCCCCCTCCCCCCCAATCACCCTCCAGCCCCTGTCCTTCCCACTGACTGTGAATTTGACAAGCCATTAGAAGACCTAATGTGGTTGTTCGGCTATATGTCCGAGGACTAATACAAATAAAGGTGGCATATCTCTATGATGATGATGATGATGATGATGATGATAGATATAATTTAACATATGGTTACAGTTGTAGTTATCATCACATCATCATCATCATCATCATCATCATCATCATCATCATTATGAGATTATGATCATGATCATGCAGTGAATGGGAAAGATGGTGAGATTAAATCTAAGAAAAATACAATTGCATAAATATTTAGACAATTCAAATGGAAGAAGTTCATTAAATTATATGAATAATGAAAATAACGAAATTGCTACTACTACTACTACTACTACCATCATCACTGCTTCTACTACTACTTCTATGACCAAGACTACTACTACTACTAGTCCTACTAAGTTGGTGGAGAGGATTTAAAATGATCAATGAATACAAAGCTAACATACTACTGGAACGGACGGAGAAGAAACAAATGAACAAATTAAACAAGGAGAACAAAGAAGATCAATATATTTAAAAGAGGAAGAATGTCTGTTTGAAGTAAAATCAGAATAGGCAAAGGGGTGATTGAGAAGTGAGTAAGAATAGATTGATCAAGAACATGATGATAGTCAATGGAGGAGAGAGGGGAGATAGCTTTAACATAGATGTAAGGTTAATAATGAGTGATACAGTAGTAGTGTGTCTGTGTACAACAGCGAGGACTGGTGTCATGGGGGTGGATAGACACAAACCATTTTCGGAAATGCACATTGCATAACAGTTCAGAAAATACAGAAGGAACATAATTCATTATAAAGTTTATCACTCTGTACTGCTAAAGCAATGGCACTTCAGCATGACTGAGGCGTGTTGAGGACAGTCGAAGAGCAGAACAACTGGCCAGGTTGATGATAGTGGATGTTTGTTAGGTGGTCTGAAATACCGAGTGTGCGGATGTCTTAACTACATAGATCTGACCAAACGGTTCACTGTAGATGGCATACTGAATGTTGCAGCTCTGTAGGGCGAAAGTACGCTAATATTTTGAACGAGCCCTTTGAGGTCATGTAGGATAATGTCCCCGCTTAGTAAAAAGACAGATTTTGCAGTTGGTTTTTGAGCACGGACAAGTACCGGGGGAACGTGGTCCAGTTTTGGAATGCACAAGTAGACCTTTGCGATTTTTGTCGAGCGTGAAAGTAATCATGGTTTGGGTCTCAAAAGGTAGGTTGTCGACCTTCTACTGTGTGTCAGTTGGAATTAAAGATCCTGCCGATGGGAAAAGTGTGCGGGTGGAAGAGGAGGCAGGCAGTGGGTCTGTCTGGTTCTTTGGAGGATGGGCTTCCTGTGCAGTTGTTCTGGACACAGCTGTTGTACAGATGACAGCGTTCTTAATGACGGCACTGGGGTATTCATGAGTGGTGAAAAGCTTCAATATTTTTTGTTGCTTGCAGTGTGAAGCCCCCTTCATCGGAACAAGGTTTGTACAAGCCGAGGACTTCGGAGTATAGAATTATGGGGTATTTTGTGAATGGGTGGTGGGAAATGGTGTGGTCCAGAAACCAATAGGAATCAGTGGCTTTGTAGAAACATGAGTTTTTAGTGATGATAGTTATAATGATGATAACAAGATGGCAACAACAAAATAACAATACTGATAATAACTATAATGAAAATGAAGATAGGAAGGGTAATATAACATCTAAGAAATATATAAATGCGTCACGGTCTAGAAAGTACAAAAGGAATGTAATTAATCAAAAAGCATGAAAATCGACAAGAAGAACAAAAACAACAACACACAATGATAATCATAGGATAATACCTAATGATGATGACGACGATGATGATAATGATAGTGATAATAATGAGATGATGATATAATGATAATGAAAATAATGATATCATTATTAAACTTTATTATTATTATTATTATCATTACTATTTATTATTATTATTATATTATTGATAATAATAATAATAATAACAGTATAATAATAATAAAGTTAATAATGATAACAATAATAAATAGAAATTAGGAGGCGGAAAGGAATGAAACTTATAAATGAGTAAAAAGTTAAGAGTACTGTTGATACAGAAAAGGGAGAGAAAGAAAGAAAATATGTGAAAAGAAGAAGGATTTGTAGTTGAAAGAAAATCAGGGTAAGAAACGGTGTTGAATACATGAGCAGTTAAAGAACAGACTGAGAGGGGAAAATGAAGAAAGCAAAGAAAGACGAGGAGAGCGAGAAAAGCTCTAACGCATACACAAGGTAAGTAATGAGTGGTGAGGTAGTGTGTCTGTGAAGAGCACCATAGGTCAGTGCTGTGGCGGTAGACAGGTACATACTATGTTGGGATGTTGAGGCCAATGGGCAGAGGGTGCCCAGTCTGGCTACAAGATAGATTTCCTGCATAACGCACGCAGCGTTGTCAAATTCTGATTGCCAAAGCACCGTGACTCGATGTTTGTTGGGGATGGCTTATTAAGTGCAGAGCGACTGGTTTGGGATGGTAATGGCGTGTGTCGGTCACACATTCCAAACTGCACATAGTAAGTGTGTGGGATGTCCCCACCTAGTCACAGCCAAGAGTGGCAGATGGAGGGAATTTGGTTCTGAAAAATACTTTATCTGTTTCTCTGTTCTAGTCAACTACCCAAAGGTCTTTAACATGTTTATGAAATATCGGAGGTAGATGAACTGGGCATTTTCTTTTAAGTGTCATTTCCTGGCTGGATGATCAGTCATCATATTGCCTCAAATGCCTTATTGACTGGACCCAAATGAAAAAATGTTGTTAGTATCATATTTCAAAGAAGTTTAAAGTGGAGAGCAGGTGGGTTTTTTTTTTGTTTTGTTTGTTTGTTGTTGTTTTTTTTTTTTATACCAGAGAATATGTTCAAACGACAGTTTGAGGAAAGTTTTTGTCTAAATACCCCCCCCCCCCCCCCCCCCCCGCTTACCCCCCTCCCCCTCACAACCAGCCTGTGAGTAATTGCTGTACGCCAGGGGTGGCAACCGAACTGATGTCCTTGATGGTATACAGGTTCAAGAATTTTGAAATGAGCAGAACCATAGAAGACATAGCTGTAATCCAGTGTGAAGCTGATTAACGTCCTGTGAAAAATGAAATATATTTGTTAACAACCCCACAAAGTGTTTGTTCACATGACATTCACGGTTTCCGGAGTTTTGAATTGAGTTTTTGGTAAAACACAAGACTAGAAAATCTGGTCTGTTCAGAGCATTGCGTTGTACTTTGTTGTGTGCAGTTGTATTTTGGCCGACTGGTGTCAAAATAGCTAATTTACCATTTATGTTGGGTTCCTGAAAGTAGATAATTTCTTCTTTTCACTCATTCTCTTCTGATGTATTCATCCACGTATTTCTTTTGCAAATGATTTTTTTGCGGGAACATCAAGTCTCATTTTCAATCTTGCTAATAATTGGTCTTCTCGGGTCTTCCTCCGTGTCTGTGCCACTACGGTCCACGTGTACAACAAAGGGGTTCAGGGTTGAATTGAGTGGTAACATGAATACCACCAGAGTGCCGTGGATCTTGTCCAGCTCAGACGTACCTTCAGCTTTCATCGAAGTGACCAAACCAAATGAAAACCAACAGACAGCTTCCATGACAGCTACTTTTCTCATCAGATGGACTTGAATGTAAAGCAACTGATGGTTGGATCTAACGTAATTCTGTATGTCGGTGATAATCTATAGATGACAACCTGACTGCTTGCAATTATCAGGCATACAGTGACATTAAATTGCTACAATAACTTCGAACCACCTGAATTTCCGATTAGATTGGTACGACTGAAATAATGCCAGACGACAAAGTCCAGACTGATTAGAGAGGCCCCAGTGTGAAAGTCCAGGAAGAAATGGTACCACAGATAACAACATCCCAGTGAACCAAACTACCGTAAATATAACGTTTCTGGAACTTCTGTGGGATATCCAAGAGTATTTGGGAACATACAAGATGAAAATAAGATCCAAACTGATGAAGAATATAATAAAAACTGATACCTCATTGGATAAGGATGAGAGAAAGCCACTCACCTTGCAAGGGACACTTCTGGTCCATGTTCTTTCAAACAGGATGTATTGTCCATAAAATATTTCATTAGCTACTATGACGATTGCAACATTACTTCCCATACAAAACGTCAGCAAAATGCAAATGGCCAAGCACGGTTAAGAACTTATTCCCAAACAGTTTTTGAACTCTAAGTGGGATCACAAAACAAACTGCATTCCATGGCACAGCAACCACAGTCATCAACCAAAAGAAAACTGAATGCAATTCGGAAGGAATCAGAGTTTGACATGAAGGGAGTACTGCGGGGGCTGCTAAACAGTTCACCTGATGTGTTCGTTTAGAATATATACCGTCACAGCACAATCTGTAATCTGAAGAAAGCAGGTTTTTCAGGTGATGCGATCTGGCAAACAAATCCAAAGGAAAATAGTTTATTGGACTGGATCTCATGTCCAATTCAATCAGTTTTAGGCATGTTTTTAAAGCCTCTGTCTCCAATGGTCTCAAGGGCAGAAGCTGACAAATTGAAATGGACCAAATTTGGTAAATAGAGATGCATTTCACTGGTAAGAATGCTGAGAAATGTCTTTGATAATCTAGTCTACTCAGCGTATAGTCAATATGTTTTTGACAGCTGGTTCGTCATCTTCCACAGGGTTGTTGGCTAAAGATAGAGTCTTCAGATTTAGCAGCTGGACGAAAACAGCTACGTCTAGAGTCTTCAAATGATTGTTTGTGAGATCTAAAAACTGCAAGTTGCCGAGCTCCGCAGTTGAAATGTTACTTATGGAACAAGATGACAGCTCAGGAATACGAGGTACACAGCTTTTGTGAAGTCTGTCAGAGACATTCCTGACCAAGTAGCGTCTACCTGGCGTATACGAGGGAAGAGATCTAGGGGAAATGAGGAATTGCACCAGAATGAGTAACCTAGACACAGACAGCCTTTGGGACAGGTCCTATCACACATCAGTTCATCATCCCGCTGTGGACACTGACCCCAGCCATCACACAGATGATCTTCATGTACACAGACTCTGGATTCTCTACATCGGTAGTAGTAAGGACAAGCAACTCTGTCACAGTTGTGTTCGTCTTCCCCATAAACACAATCATAATATCCGTTACATCGAGTATAGACCGGAAGGCAGTACAACCACTTGGTTGTGCAGCTGTAATGAGTATCGGGGCATAGCGCCTCGGTGTTCATCACCTGGTGAGTGAAGTAACCAGAGCCGTCTAAGTTGATGTAAAATCTTCTCGCCTGGAATGTGCCTAGAAAAGGGGAGAGTATCCACTACACCTGACTTCATCAGAATCGTCCAGACAGTCTGAATATTCATTGCAACGCTGGCTTTGCTGGAGACACTGAGCGTTGGAGCAAAGGAAGCCATGGCATGAAGAATGTTGACAGAAAGATTCATCACTGTTATCCAGGCAGTCCTGTCTGAAGTCACAGAGCAAAGTATACGGCACTGTTGTAGAGTCATCACCACATGTGAACATGGCATACGTGTCTACAGTCGTTATCCTTTCAAAAAAATGGGTGACAATGCCGCCAATGACTAAAGTTTGCAAACAAGTGTAGCAGTGAGCATTGTGCTTTACCGCAGTTTCTTTTGAAATCTGAATACAGAAATGCGTGCGACACCTGTTTTATTTGGAAACACACACAAAAACTGCTTTGTGTTTGTAAACCATGAATCAAACTGGTTTAATGCACTTTGCGAAGAGAATTTTCGAAATGGTGTCCAAACGATTTCACATAGTAATAAGTTTAAAGACTTGAGCTGATTCAAATTCTTTATGCCACCTCATCTTTGGCCAAAGTTTTGTAGTGTAAATGGCTCTTGTCAGAACATACCGGAAACTGTACGGGTTAATGCTATAAATCAGCGTATTGTCAGACCATTTAGGGAATTTGCTATAAACAAAATGCATCTTGTTCCAGCCGGATATATACCCAAACCCCAGTTCTATCGTTTCAAAGTTTCTGAATATATGTAAGAGTCTTCCTGTTCCTCCCTTGTTTTTATCAATGCCAGTTTCCCACCTATACTTCTGCAACAATAAGACCCCGTAACAATAGATACTCTCTTATTCAATGTGATCAGTTTCAAACATTTGTTATTGGAAGCCACCAGTCCTTTGCATTCAGGACTGCTGAAGGGACAGTGTTCTGTTTCGTCTTGGCCATCTTCACACTCTGGCTTCAGGTTACAATGCAAATGATCCTGGAAAGCAGAATAATTCGTCACAGAGCAATTGAATAAACCATTGGAAACTTCACGTGGTCGATCATTCTCAGGTAGTATAGAAAAAAAAAGAACAAAACAATGTGAGATGGATCTTCGGTATGTTGAATTCCAAGATATGTTGTAAAAAAGATGCCAGGTGGTGTGAATTGTGTTATGCGCATACGTTGCACAGTTGGATGAGTTGTATAGGTTTTTGGTATTTCAGTACCATGGACTCGTCAGCACCCACGCCAACGCGCATTAAGTATGATCGCCTGACACTGATCATAATGCCATGACCTGGTGCAACATTCAGTCCAATTCTGAAATGCCCTCTTTTTGTTTGTGCTCGGTTTTATTAAATACCCAGAATCTCCAGTTAGGTATTGTATAACAAAATTCACACGTTTAACTTTGTTAAACATTATTCTAACTGAAGGTTTGTTTAAATGGCTCACAGAGATGTAGTTTTCGTAAGATTGGATGAACATTTCATCAAGACTATGATAGCTGCATTTAACTCTTGCTGTGTAATATATTCTTGTTTCCCACGACCTTCCATCACACCAGAAGGCTAGGCGTTGAAGATGAACGTTAACGTGGAACCATTTGAAAACTTCACGTAGATTTTACAATAAGTGGCGGAAACACCACACATGCCATACGCTATTCCTGATGTTTTGTAAACCTGGGCAAGCCCCACGGGATGAGACATTCACATGCAGGATTTGAATCTTTGTTTTGCTTTGACTAAAGAAATATTCGATCCCTGGACACATGGTCCTCAGTGTTGAGGTGTTAATGTTGATATTGTTCACATTCGCTGGATGTGTGAAGACGTCAGAGAAGCAAGAAAGAAAAATTCAAGACTATGGTAATCATACATGTCACTACATATTGTTCTGCCATTAATTATAACAGACACTTTTATACATTTTGCAAAAGCTATTTCAAATACACAAACTAAATCATGTAATTTTCTGAGCCTGTGCCTTCCATTGGTGAGGCACATAGGTTGTTGTTTAGAAACACATGGACTGTCTTTGCAACAGAGGGGAGAATTGCAGAAGCGAGTGCAATCATCGGCAGACTACACACCAATGTTTAGGATAGAAGAGGCGTCAGTCTATAAAACGCTGAAGATTCACAAAGCAGTTGTTTCTCCCCACACTCATCTGTGCATGTGAAACGTGGACAGTCTACTAACGTCATTCTAAAAACGTGAATCACTTGCACACAGCCTGCCACAGAAGATTGTTAAACACCAAATGGCAGAATTAAATTCCAGACACAGAGGTGCTTGACCAAGCAGGCCTGCCAAGAATCCACACCATCCTGATGCTGTCTCAGCTTCAATGGGCAGAGTAGAAAGAAACTCGTGGAGAGCGTGGCAGCAGAGAGTCCTCAGAAGAGAAGCCCCCTTCAAGCGAGTGTTTCGGAGCCATGACTGGGATTCGAACCCATGCCCTTCTGGACATGCTCATTTCCACTTAATGACTCGCGCACTAACCACTGAGCCACAGGACACCTGATATTTGTAGGAAAGTTAAGCCTTATGAAGTTCACTTTTGTTCCTCCTTGACCAGATCCAACTTGAACACCTCTCTGCCGCTTCTGCCATTGCTTTCAGGGCTTTGTTTTTTCCCTCCCTGCAACTGAGAGCTGTTTCATGAGGCTGTATGCAGACGTTCCCACAAACCCCCTAGCTCCAATTTCTGCAGTGAGGACTTTGACCTGATAGCCTTCTCTCCTCAGGCTGTTTGCCAGATCAGCATACTTTTCAGTCTTGTAGATCTGAGCTGCCTCCATTCTGTTCTCATATGGCACCGTGAGCTCGATCATGATCAGCTGCTTGGTTGACTGAGAGTGTAATACTATGTCTGGTCTCATGCCACTCTTGCTGATAATCTCTGGGTGACTATTCCATTCTGGGAGGTCTGCTGTGCACTCCCAGTCATCTGCCCCATCCAGCAGACTCTGCCTGCATGTTCCGAGTGGCACTGTTGTTCTTGGCCATGATTCGCTGCCTCCTGCCGTGAAGAATGTTGCGGGTGCTTTTGGAGTCCTGATTTTCCTTTTTTTGTGGTGTTGGTACTAGCCCAGACTACTTGTACAATCTCTTTGAGCACTTGGTTGTGCCTCCATGTGTACCTTCCTTGAGCCAGGGCTACTTTACATGAGCTTAGGACATGCTCCACTGTTTGTTTTTCATGGCAAAAGGGGGCATGAAGGATCGTCTGTTTTTCCCCACTTCACCAGGTTTGCATTTGAAGGCAGAAGGTCATATGCAGATCTGAGAATGAAGCTGATCCTGAGAGGGGCCATGTGCCAAATGTCATTCCACTTCTTTGGAGTGCATTCTCCCACGTTGTCCATTGCCCTTGCTGGCTCTGCTGGACTGCTTTTTTTGGAGTCTTTTGTTGGTCTTCTTCTTCTTTTCTCATCTCATCTGAATCATCATGTCTCTTTTGGCTTTTTTCCTTTGGCCTTTGACCACCATTCAGTTTTGGTCACCCCCAGTCCTTGTCTGTTGGTCTGTGTGTGTCCTGTTATTTCTCTGATCTTGAGACTTTCTTTTGCAGAATCCATCGCCTCTTGAACTTTCCATTTTCTGCCTGTCTGTCTTCAGCTGGGGCTTGATTGCTTCTACCACCTTGTCTCCTCCTGAGTCCTCCAGCATGCTTTGAAGTCTGATCTTTCCCTGCTTTATATTCCTCCAGGATGGATTTCAGTGGTAGTTTCAGCTTTGCTTGGCGACAGTACAGCGCTATGTCAGTCAGACAGGGTGGGACACCAAGCCATTTCCTTGTGACTTGAACTTGTTGATTTTGGATTCCATTGCCTCCACTATGCTGGTGCAGATGTCGTATATCATCAGAGGCCATAGGAGAGCTTTGGTATCAGCATGAACTGCAGACACCAGACCTTGTATTTGCCAGGGAGCCCACACTGGTCAATGGTCTCCAAGCCTTCTTCCGACATCTGTTTGGTTTGGTTTCTTTTGCTCTTGTGTGTCGTGTGTCTTCAGCGCGTATCATCATACCATCTTCCAAGGCTCTTGACTGGCTCTTCTGTTACTGTTGGAATGGTCTGGTTGGCAACACTGAAGACCACAGATTCGGCCACTTTTTCCTTTCCTCAGTGAGAGACTCCGTGATTTCTTTGGCTTGAACTTCATTCTGGATGAGGCAACTATGTCGTCCAGCCTCTCCAGCACGTGACGTGTCTCGTCTTCTCTGGATGAAATCACTGTGTAGTGTCATCCATGAAGGCCTTGAGAGGGGGCATCTGTTGTATCCATCGCCAAGGTCTGTTTGTCTTGCGTTGCTTGTTGCTGCTGCTTTCAAGATGACTTCCATTGCCAACACGAACAGTATTGGGGAAATGGCACAGCCCATTGCAATGCCCACTTCCAAGTTGATCCAATCTGTTGTGTGTACTCCTTGGTAGAGAACCGCATTTGAGAAGCCATTGAAGTACTTCTTGAGCATGTCGCGGATGTTTCTTTGGCACATGGTACATCTCAAGAGCCAACTGTATCATCTCATGGGGTACAGATCCATATGCGTTTGCCAGGTCGAGCCACACTACGTCCAGGTCTCTCTTTTTCTGTTTTTGCTCTTTGGATTGCGTCCCCAGATCATTGTGGCGTGTTCTACACAGCCAGCCACGCCTGGAATGCCACCTTTCTGGACTGACACATCCAAGTAGTACTTGTTTTCCATGAGGTACTTGGTCAGCCTTGCTGCCATGACAGAGAAGAAGATTTTCCCTTCGACGTTCGTTCAGTAGTGATATTGGCCTGAACTGGCTGATGTCACTTGAGTTTTTTTGCTCTTTGGGGATGTACACACCATCTGCCGTCATCCACTGGGCCGCTGATCTTCTGATTTCTCCAAGCTGATCGCAGCAGCCTGTGGAGCCACTCCAGCACCTTGGGACATTTCTTGTACAGCTGGTAAGGTATTCCGTTTGGCCCTGGTGATGATTTGGCTCTGGCTTTGTCGACCACCTTCTTGATTTCCGCCGCCAACGTTGGAGGCTTGTCATTGAACTGTTCCTCAGGGTTGGTTGGCCACACCAGACCTTGAATGTCGAGTGGTGATTTTGCTCTGTGAGTCAGAGTATTTTTTTCTCAGATGCTGCTCAAGAACTCCTTTGTCCACACTTAGGGTCCCAGATTTTGGCTGCTCGAACAGAGTTCTGGCAAACTGGAAGGGGTCTCTGAAGAAACGCTCTTTGTCTTCTTCTTCTTCTTCTTTTTGCTTTTCCTCTTCCTCGCAGATTCCGCTTTGCTGAGGGCGCTGTGTTTTGCTTTCAGGTCTTCCCAGAGTTTTTCCAAGCCTTGTTTTTTTCAGCTGGCAGCAGCAGCAGTCTTCATTTGCTTCTTGAGGTTTTTCTTTTGGACCCTGATCTTGTCCATCTCTTCTTGGCGTCTGGATTTTTTTTGGAGGTGTTTTCTCTTTTGGGTAGTTTTGCTCCATAGGCGTCTCTACATGTGGCATACACAATGTCCCCATATGTGGCTAGTTTGTGTTCCAGGGTGCTTTTCCCTATCAGTGGCATCGAGTCTTTGGACGATTTTTGCATCCAGTTTCTCCCAATCTTTCAGTCTCGTTTGCTCGTGGCAGGTTGAGTTTGAGTTTCAGGCGCCTGGCATCGAGGGCCTGTGCAAATTCCTCATCCGACCAACAGCGGATGTCCTTGGCACTGTGGTTTAAATCCTGGCCTGGGTCTTCCGACGTCGTCTATCTGCTGATGCAGTGCGCTGCTGCTCATTCAGATGAGTCTTCACACACATCCCATCTTTGTTCTGTGGATCTTCATGCCACGGGTGGTAGCGAAACGCTTTCCACAGACACATGGATATTCCATTTGGTCCATGTTCGTAGTCCGTTTGGGATTTGCAGCAGTCGTGATTGGTTGAGCACCGATGGATTCATCATTCTCTCTCCCCCTTTCGGTGAATCCTGGGAGCATCTTTTCCTTTTGTTTTTAGTAGCCACATGTTGAAGGCAAAGTGGGGGGAGCCAGCCCACAGAGCCCTTGGTTCTGGTCTTTCCCAGTGTCCTCCGGTCTTTCCCGGACGTCCTCCGGCCTATTCCCGGAAGTCTTATCTCCTGACACTCTAGGTGGGGTTAGGGGGCCCACACCCATTTCATGACTCCGATGTCCCCTCTGCCTCTTGCTGTTTTTTTTTTTTTTTTTCCCCATCTTGGGATGAGCCATGACTGGGATTCGAACCCATGGGTCCCTTCTGGACATTCTCATTTCCACTTAATGACTCAC
>JADBJO010025274.1:20000-22500 GCA_016801955.1 Conus betulinus
ATTTCAGGTCTGGGAAAATCTCATTTCCCCCTGAGTGTATTTGTAAATGTAGCACCAAGTGCTAGTGTAGACTAGGTGTCTACGGGTCTAAAAAGTAAGTGTTAAATTCGCTTAATTTCACCAGGCAGTGGAGACTGGAAGAATTCAGAGTATACTTTCATTCTTTAAATTTGCTCTAAAGTTTTGCTTTGATGCTCATTGCATTTAGTCTACATATTGTGTTCTTTCCTAAAATGTATGTAAACGTTGATAGTGTTCATAAACCTGTCTAGGTTTATAAAGTTAATTGTCTTTGTAAATTGTTAACTGCATTTGAACAGAGATGACTTGCTTTTCTAAAGATCTTTCAGCAAACTATTTTAAAATCGTAAACTCGGAGTTTAATTGTTAAATTGTTGGAGAGGCTTTAAGGGACTTTATATCTTACATTAGGGTTCTAGTTCCAGAGCGCTCGTTCCTGGGAATGGCCTGGCTTTCGTGAGCAAGGGAGGACTTCCAAACGTACCTCCCTGTGACTGCAGGAATGGTGTGTGATGTGAACTGTTGCAATGGTGAAGTGCTGCAATGTGCCAGTTGAGTGCGACACGTCGCTGGATAACAAGTATAGTTTATAGTTTATATGGTGAAAGATTTTAGAGTAAATGTGGAAGTGTTGTGTAGTTTTGTTTGGTTTGATTTTGCTTGTGAGAAGAGTGAGTAGATCTCTGCAACCACCCCACCCACCCATACACACACACACTCTCTGTCACACACACTCTCTGTCACACACACACACACACACACACACACACACACACACACACACACACACACACACACTCTCTCTCTCTCTCTCTCTCTCCCCTCTTTCTCTCTCTCTCTCACAACACCACTCACACACATATTCTCTCTCTCTCTCTGTCTGTCTGTCTGTCTGTCTGTCTCACTCATTCACACACACACCACACACACACACACACACACACACACACACACACACACACCACACACACACGCACGTACTCGCGCGCGCGCGCACAGGTGCACGCACGCAGGTTACGCACTAAAATATTGTTCAAGTTCAGCCATTGGACTTGACTGAAGCCACCAGCGCCACCGACCAACGCAGAGCACATCCAAACTGGACACCACACTACGTGACTGACTGCGACCCACCAATACCACGTGATTGACAGTGCACTGACGTAGTACATCAAACCATGCAACATGCCAGCACCACATTGACTGACACACAGTACACAGACACAGTACACCACACCATGTAACACACCAGTATCACATGACTGACACACAGTACACAGACACAGTACACCACACCATGTACACACACCAATACCACATGACTGACACACAGTACACAGACACAGTACACCACACCATGTAACACACCAATACCACGTGACTGACAGTACACTGACACTATACACCACACCATGTAACACACCAATACCACATGACTGACAGTACACTGACACTATACACCACACCATGTAACACACCAATACCACATGACTGACAGTACACTGACACAATACACCACACACCATGTAACACACCAGTACCACATGACTGACAGTACACAGACACAGTACACCACACCATGTAACACACCAATACCACATGACTGACATACCGTACACTGACACAATACACCACACCATGTACACACACCAATACCACATGACTGACAGACAGTACAATGACACTATAACACCACACCATGCAATACACCACAATACCATATGACTGACAGACAGTACACTGACACTATATACACCACACCACAGGACGGATATAGTACACCACCAACACCATACAGCATAGCACATGAATGACAGGCTACACACCAGCGCTAGATACACCACATAACTGACAGATGTGACATGCTCCACCCCACACCATACACCACATAACTGACAGATGTGACATACTCCACCCCACACCCTATACACCACATAACTGACAGATGTGACATACCCCACCCCACACCATACACCACATAACTGACAGATGTGACAGACCCCACCCCACACCATACACCACATAACTGACAGATGTGACATACCCCACCCCACCCTATACACCACATAACTGACAGATGTGACATACCCCACCCCACCCCATACACCACATAACTGACAGATGTGACAGACACCACCCCACACCATACACCACATAACCGACAGATGTGACAGACACCCCACCCCACCCCATACACCACATAACTGACAGATGTGACATACCCCATCCCACATCATACACATCATAACTGACATACCTCACGCACAGACCCCCCTCCCCTTCCCCCCCCCCCCCCCCCCCCCCCCCCCCCGGCTTACAGTTGAATTTGAAAACACATTTCCAAGGCGGCCAGCCCTCGCTGAAAAGCTGAGTGGAGTGGAGCGATCCGTTTTAGAGTTTTCTCTCCCAACACACTCCCCCTCACCCCCTCCCTGCCCACACACGCACACAAGCACACATGCACACACAACACACACAA
>JADBJO010025275.1:0-12500 GCA_016801955.1 Conus betulinus
TTGACGCCGTACCTCACATGTTAGCCACGATGCTGTTTGAGGACAAATATTTACAGCGAGTACAGAGTACTGACATAGGAACGCCTATGGCACCGGTGGTGCCAAATGTGTTCATGTGCTGGCTGGAAGAGAAAATACTTGAGCACAACCCAGGAACCATCTCTGTTGATCAATGGGAGAGAGTTTTGGATGACATTTCTGTTTGTTTTTATGAATAAAAACAAATGACGAATTGAACAATTTCAACATCTCAATTCAGTCCATAAGACCATTAAAATTTGCGATGAAAACTGATCCAGAGAGAAGAAACATCTTTTGTGGGTATTTTGATTATTAAGCTAAAGGGTGGCCTCCGCCAAACATCTCTACACCAAACCCACTGACTCACACAGTTATTTGTATCACCAGTCAGCACATCCTCAGCACAGCAAGCAAAATACATAAGCAAAATATATCACGCACATAAAATAGAGATCAAAACAACCGATTAACACATTTCCCCCAATGTCTCCACCTCATCAAAGTCTTCCTCAGGGGACTGTAGTGACAAGAATGAAGTCAGGTAGCCAGTCATCAACTCATGAAAGCAAGTCACAGATATTCTCACTCTCTAATCCCACCCCCCCCCCACCCCCACTCTTCTTTCCCTAGCCTCCACACATCACGTCACAATAACCACGTATCGCACATCCGCCCCCACCCCTACCTCACCCCTCCCAGCACCCTCAAACCACCCCATTCCTTCAAATTCCCCCCTCTCTCTCTCTCTCTCTCTTCCCTCATCTCTTTCTCCATATGTCTTTGTCCACCTCTCCCCTTCCACCCACACTCACAGCTAGTTACCCCGTGAAATGAACATCCCCGTTTTTTTTTCTCTGCTTCATCATTAAAGTTCCGGGCCACGAGCTTCCTCAGCAGGTGAAAATAGAAATAATACCTGGTGATGCGTGACCAAATGGAATATCCATGTGTCTGTGGAAAGCGTTTCGCTACCACCCGTGGCATGAAGATCCACAGAACAAAGATGGGATGTGTGAAGACTCATCTGAATGAGCAGCAGCGCACTGCATCAGCAGCTAAGACGTCGGAAGACCAAGGCCAGGATTTAAACCACAGTGCCAAGGACATCCACGCTGTTGGTTCGGATGAGGAATTTGCACAGGCCCTCGATGCCAGGCGCCTGAAACTCAACCTGCCACGAGCAAACGAGACTGAAGATTGGGAGAAACTGGATGCAAAAAATCGTCCAAAGACTCGATGCACTGATAGGGAAAAGCACCCTGGAACACAAACTAGCCACATATGGGGGACATTGTGTATGCCACATGTAGAGACGCCTATGGAGCAAAACTACCCAAAAGAAAACACCTCCAAATTCAAGGTCTGGTGTGGCCAACCAACCCTGAGGAACAGTTCAATGACAAGCCTCCAACGTTGGCGGAAATCAAGAAGGTGGTCGACAAAGCCAGAGCCAAATCATCACCAGGGCCAAACGGGAATACCTTACCAGCTGTACAAGAAATGTCCCAAGGTGCTGGAGTGGCTCCACAGGCTGCTGCGATCAGCTTGGAGAAATCAGAAGATCAGCGGCCAGTGGATGACGGCAGATGGTGTGTACATCCCAAAGAGAGCAAAAACTCAAGTGACATCAGCCAGTTCAGGCCAATATCACTACTGAACGTCGAAGGGAAAATATTCTTCTCTGTCATGGCAGCAAGGCTGACCAAGTACCTCATGGAAAACAAGTACTTGGATGTGTCAGTCCAGAAAGGTGGCATCCCAGGCGTGGCTGGCTGTGTAGAACACGCCACAATGATCTGGGACGCAATCCAAAGAGCAAAAAACAGAAAAGAGAGACCTGGACGTAGTGTGGCTTGATCTGGCAAACGCATATGGATCTGTACCCCATGAGATGATACAGTTGGCTCTTGAGATGTACCATGTGCCAAAGAACATCCGCGACATGCTCAAGAAGTACTTCAATGGCTTCTCAATGCGGTTCTCTACCAAGGAGTATACACAACAGATTGGATCAACTTGGAAGTGGGCATTGCAATGGGCTGTGCAATTTCCCCAATACTGTTCGTGTTGGCAATGGAAGTCATCTTGAAAGCAGCAACAAGCAACGCAAGACAAACAGACCTTGGCGAAAGATACAAGATGCCCCCTTCTCAAGGCCTTCATGGATGACACTACAGTGATTTCATCCAGAGAAGACGAGAGACGTCATGTGCTTGAGAGGCTGGATGACATAGTTGCCTCATCCAGAATGAAGTTCAAGCCAAAAGAAATCATGGAGTCTCTCACTGAGGAAAGGAAAAGTGGCCGAATCTGTGGTCTTCAGTGTTGCCAACCAGGCCATTCCAACAGTTACAGAAGAGCCAATCAAGAGCCTTGGAAGATGTATATGATGATACGCTGAAAGACACACAAAGAGCAAAAGAAACCAAACAGATGTCAGAAGAAGGCTTGGAGACCATTGACCAGTGTGGGCTCCCTGGCAAATACAAGGTCTGGTGTCTGCAGTTCATGCTGATACCAAAAGCTCCTATGGCCTCTGATGATATACGACATCTGCACCAGCATAGTGGAGGCAATGGAATCCAAAAATCAACAAGTTCACAAGGAAATGGCTTGGTGCCCACCCTGTCTGACTGACATAGCGCTGTACTGTCGCCAAGCAAAGCTGAAACTACCACTGAAATCCATTCTCGAAGAATACAAAGCAGGGAAGATCAGACTTCAAAACATGCTGGAGGACTCAGGAGACAAGGTGGTAGAATCAATCAATCCCCAGCTGAAGACAGGCAGAAAATGGAAAGTTCAAGAGGCGATGGATTCTGCAAAAGAAAGTCTCAAGATCAGAGAGATAACAGGACACAAACAGACAAGGACTGGGGATGACCAAAACTGAATGGTGGTCAAAGGCCAAAGGAAAAGTGGTTAGAAGCTAGGAACATTCAGTGTTCACTTCCTTAATAAAATCCATCAAACTTACAAGTTAATTTTCTATTCCACCGAACGAAAGCGACAAACAAATCACAAGACAAATCACAAGGCAAATCACAAGACAAATCACAAGACAAATCAAAAGGCAAATCACAAGACAAATTAAAAGGCAAATCACTAGGCAAGTCACAAGGCGAATTGTGGTTGCAGAGGATTCAGAATGCTGACCTTGTGATACTTCTGGTATAGTGTGGGAAATTTTCCTTCTTGAGCACGTGATTGTGTCCAGGATGTGGACCAGACTCACACGTGCTGGATGTCACTGCAGATGGCGGTATGGTATGGATTGCTGCCTTATCTGCTCTGTTTCTAGAGGCCCACAGGGATGTTGTCAGTGCCTGCAGCCCTACCACGTTTCAGTGACTTCACGTCTTAAAGGAGCATTGTAGTATTTGCTTGTCTCTTCCGTTTGGTGGAGCAGTAAATTTTCCTTTACGTTTGATTCCATTTCTGCGTGCAGCCCACCTCATTTTGAATCTAACTTAGACTCTGTCATGAGCCATGAAGGGTCCGGACCAGATCTTCACTGAAGGGCGGCAAAGAGGTCAGTGTTGTCCAGACTAGACCCTGTGTGGAAAGGACTGTGGCACGTCAGTGAAACGCTAGGTCGGACTCCTGCGTGGACTGGTCTGTTTCATCCAGTTGTATGCATGTGATGAACAGTACATCACAGTGGAGCTAGAAAGAAAAAGAAAACTATAATGATGCCAGTGTCACGGCACACTAGCCTGACAATGCGCTAGTTTGGTAGGAGGCAAATAGACGGCAGCAGTTCTGCTCCTGGTATAAGTGGTTGCAGGGAAGGAGTGGGGGGGGGGGAAGGGCTGTGAGGGAGGGCTGTGAGGTGACGTTGATGTGTGTTGCCGCACTCATCTCTGCTCTAATAAGTTCTGTTGCGGCTGCTCTGTTGCAACAAGTTGTCAGCAAAAGGAAAGGGGCAACAGGTGAGTCTTGACTCCGCACTGCCTAAACTGAGGGCGTTGCTCAGTACTAGTAGGCGTTGCCTAAAATCGTGTCAGCCATTGCAGATTCACAGAACGATTCATCTCTAGTCTTCGGAACACTTCCCTTCGGGAAATGCAGTCTTGGAGCTCTCCCCCTCCCCTCTCCTCCCCGGAAAATGACCACGATCCACGGATGTCAGAAATCTCCTTAGGGGCATGGTTGCTGAAGCCTCGAGTTTACCCCCTCAACAGACAATGTCTTCTTCTAACGCCATGCCTAAGTCCACAAGTAACCATCAGCACGATGACTGAATACACCATTTAACACCTCCAGACAGCATGCATTCGCAATGGCATTGCAAGACTCGCCGACCAAAGAGAAGGTAACTTATCCATTGCAGAAAGCAAGCAAGATACAGTTTCGATACAGTTTTGGACAAATTTTGATCGAAAAGTGGAGATCGTGGAGTCCAGAAGCTTTGAAAGTGTCTCCAGGCATTCACAAAACTCATTCGACGAGCAAGCAGCCAGACTGGTTGAATTTTTTTGTTATTGAGATTTGTTTTTGTCTGCCTCTGTCTTGTACGACTTTGCATCAGCACAAACTAGAAACCATCACGATAGAATCTAAGGTCTTTGCAATAACACACAAGCTTCACAAGATTGTAGTCTGATAGAAGAGCATATGCTCGCTCGAAAAAAACAATTGTATATAACGACTTTCTTTTTAAGTGGCACCCACGTGTGCCGATGTCAGCAGACCAAGACTGAATTATGAATAATTATGACATTGTACATTATATTAGTATCAATATGATTATAGCTACCTAGAACTGTTACGTCGCCCAAAATAGCCCCATTGGACATTGCATAGGGCCATCAAAAACCAAAACATGTAAACTTTCATAATACACTCAGCTTGTCTCATGTTCTGTCTCTCTCTCTCTCTCTCTCCTCTCTCTCTCTCTCTCTCTCTCTCTCTCTCTCTCTCCCCCACATAAAGATGTTATAACCTTTTGTCTTCAAAAATGTAAAATAATATTACCATTATGTTTGATATGTCTGTGTTTTTCTCTACCATTTTATTTCTTTCTTTTCCACTATATTGTTCGATGTGAACTTACTGGGATAAAATGCTTTTCAAAAGATTACGGTCTGATAGTCAGTGGTTTACCATGTTAAGTCTGTCATTTTCTTGACTTTACGCTCACTTTAAAGTTTCGATCAAACTCAGTTAGCAACATTTTACAAAAACATGATGATCATAAACCTGAAAGTCTTGAATCACGTACTGCGTGACGTACGAGATCGACTACCAATTAAAGGCAAAGAACCGAGAGGGTTGTTAGTTGTTTGCATGTTAATTCGTTCAAAACAGCAGTTTTAATTAAGCATGTTCCAGCTCAGGGGTAGCGCAGAGATGGAATGGCTCTCACTTTGTTGCCCGTGATTGCTGAAAGTGTTGCACCATACATTCCTCGTAATTGTTTCACGCCACAAGCACTCAAACATCTACCTGCCGAAGATGCCATACAAGGTGTCAATCCACCATGAACGAGGTGTACAAGTGATTACAACACTTAAGTTTGAAAGAGAATACAAAGCAGCAGAGAAGACTCTATACATGCGTTCTCATACGTACCCATGTCTTGCTGGGCGCTCGTATGTGAAAACTATGAACAATCTATTTACTTAAGTACATCAATCATGACATTCTATGACAAAAAAAAATGCAAACAAAACCTACTTCCTTGAACACTTTTTTTCAGTAACGGGGTTATTAATCTGTGGATTGTATTACCAACAGTTGCAGCAAAACCTCATAACAATTTTGAAAATCAAATAGACAAACGGTGGGAAGCATCTTGCTTTGAGATAGATTTGAATGTTGGAAGTTAGTCGATCGTAGCATGCGTTGTGCACTCCTATACACACCAGTATTCAACAACAAAAAAACCCTTCCACTTAACAGGCAAAGGGCTGTCTAAGTCTGTGCCAAACTATGGTAAAACTTGTCCAGCACTGCCTGTTGCTTATATTCTCCGGCGCAACACCTGTCCCCGCTACATAGACCTCTGGCAACATTATCTATCATACTAATGTAACTCAGGATTGTGGCATGAGAACACAGCCAACAGTGAATAAGAAAAAGAGCAGACCGTACCTTACACTAGCCATGGTTTGTATTTGCATAATGCACTCACTTTGTGCAGTAGACTCTGGTTCAACAGAACATTGTAATATTTATGTTTATTCGCTGTGATTTTAAAAACAAAATTCGAAATTATTTTCCTTTGTCATCTTCTGTCTGCTGAGGGTGGGCCCTATGCTAGTACCTCATGCTTTGCAGTATCTTGCCTTTTAGTGTTGCTGTGGGCACAACAAGCTCCCCCCCCCCCCCCCCCTTCATCTTTCCTGTTGCACAATTATGAAGGTCTAACCAGCCGCCGTGGCGAAGTGGTTAGCGTCGCGGACTCCCGGCTGGGAGGTCGTGGGTTCGAATCCCATCAGAAGTCATGTGGGTTTTTCTGCCCCGACCGGCTCTTACCCAGAGTTGAGTTTGCTGCGGGCTCAGTTGGGAAGACTGGGACCACACAGTCGAATTTCATCCACTTAATGGATGCGTTTCTGAGAGTGTTGCTCAAATTTCCTGACCAACACTGCAGGTGCCTGTATCTCTCGAGCCTGGTTGACGCCGGGATATATTATGAAAGGAAGCGTAGAGTTCAGCCCTGTCACGTAGTCTCAGACTAAAATGGAAATCCGTAGCATCATCTTAATCATCCTCATTCTCATCGATCAGCATAAAAAAAAAAGTCTCAAATTCTGTGGCCCTTCATGCCGTGCTCTCATGGTGACCTCAATTTCGATGTCCTCTCCACGTCTGTGGCCTTGGTTTGGTTCCGTCGGGGTCACCGGTATCGGCGGGTCCATGGGGGCTGTCGTTGGACGGACGTGGTGGCGCCCTCCGGAGGGAGAGCTCACTCGCGCCGGCTCCGCGACTAAGCAATTATTGTCGTCAGTAGGGGGCTTAGTAGGTGGTGTCCTGCGTATGTTAGATCAGAACAGGCGCCACTGAACACCACTGAAGTGACTCGGCGGCAGTGCAGTGTCCTCCGGTGGGTTGCCACTTGACGACTCGACATTGACTGCTCCCTGTGGATTGTCGGTGCCGGGGCTGCGGCGGGGTCGACCGGGCTGTGGCTGTGGACGGGGTGTCGGAATGAGTGGCGTGGGTGCACTGCCTCTGAGGTGGCGCAGAGGTTGGACATAAAAAAAATAAAAAAAAATAAAAAAAATAAAAAATAAAAAATTAATGAAGGACTTCTTCTTTTTCTTCTCCAATAATTCAGTGAAGAGCCATTGCTGGCCTCACGAATCCTCCTCCAGTTTTGTACGTTGTGAGCTACGGCCTGGATGTAAGCACATAATTGCCCTGCCCATGTTGTCAGTCCCTCGTTTACTTTCTTTCTTGTTTTTTTTTTTTTCTTTATATTGTCTGTTTCAAATTAGTTTCTCTCCTACAAATGTTCCTTGGAGGGGGGCCACTGGATCTTGTAACGTGCCCATACCATCCGGCTTTTTGTCACTGATATCAACAGATCAGATGATCCAATTTGCTGCCCGACGGCTTGGCATACTTGATCATTTGTGATTTTTTCAGAATATCTGATGTTTAGTCCTTTGAGGGAATACTTCGTTTCCATGGCTTGGCATCTTCTTTCCAGATCCAGTGTCACGGCCCATAGCCTCCATGCACACAAAAAAGGTGGAATATAGCAATGCAGTGGAGCATGATCGTGTGTCTGATGGAGATGTTATTTGCCCTCGTACATAGGTTTCAGTCTGGGAGCATGATCGTGTGTCTGATGGAGATGTTATTTGCCCTCGTACATAGGTTTCAGTCTGGGAGCATGATCTTGTGTCTGATGGGGATGTTATTTGCCCTTGTACATAGGTTTCAGTCTGGGAGCATGATCTTGTGTCTGATGGAGATGTTATTTGCCCTTGTACATAGGTTTCAGTCTGGGAGCATGATCGTGTGTCTGATGGAGATGTTATTTCCCCTTGTACATAGGTTTCAGTCTGGGAGCATGATCTTGTGTCTGATGGAGATGTTATTTGCCCTTGTACATAGGTTTCAGTCTGGGAGCATGATCTTGTGTCTGATGGAGATGTTATTTGCCCTTGTACATAGGTTTCAGTCTGGGAGCATGATCTTGTGTCTGATGGAGATGTTATTTGCCCTTGTACATAGGTTTCAGTCTGGGAGCATGATCGTGTGTCTGATGGGGATGTTATTTGCCCTTGTACATAGGTTTCAGTCTGGGAGCATGATCTTGTGTCTGATGGGGATGTTATTGCCCTCGTACATAGGTTTCAGTCTGGGAGCATGATCGTGTGTCTGATGGAGATGTTATTTGCCCTCGTACATAGGTTTCAGTCTGGGAGCATGATCGTGTGTCTGATGGAGATGTTATTTCCCCTTGTACATAGGTTTCAGTCTGGGAGCATGATCTTGTGTCTGATGGAGATGTTATTTGCCCTCGAACATAGGTTTCAGTCTGGGAGCATGATCTTGTGTCTGATGGAGATGTTATTTGCCCTTGTACATAAGTTTCAGTCTTGGAGCATAATCTTGTGTCTGATGGAGATGTTATTCGCCCTTGTACATAGGTTTCAGTCTGGGAGCATGATCGTGTGTCTGATGGAGATGTTATTTGCCCTCGTACATAGGTCTCAGTCTGGGAGCATGATCTTGTGTCTGATGGAGATGTTATTTGCCCTCGTACATAGGTTTCAGTCTGGGAGCATGATCTTGTGTCTGATGGAGATGTTATTTGCCCTCGTACATAGGTTTCAGTCTGGGAGCATGATCTTGTGTCTGATGGAGATGTTATTTGCCCTCGTACATAGGTTTCAGTCTGGGAGCATGATCGTGTGTCTGATGGAGATGTTATTTCCCCTTGTACATAGGTTTCAGTCTGGGAGCATGATCTTGTGTCTGATGGAGATGTTATTTGCCCTCGTACATAGGTTTCAGTCTGGGAGCATGATCTTGTGTCTGATGAAGATGTTATTTGCCCTTGTACATAGGTTTCAGTCTAGGAGCATGATCTTGTGTCTGATGGAGATGTTATTCGCCCTTGTACATAGGTTTCAGTCTGGGAGTATGATCTTGTGTCTGATGGAGATGTTATTTGCCCTCGTACATAGGTTTCAGTCTGGGAGCATGATCTTGTGTCTGATGGAGATGTTATTTGCCCTCGTACATAGGTTTCAGTCTAGGAGCATGATCTTGTGTCTGATGGAGACGTTATTTGCCCTCGAACATAGGTTTCAGTCTGGGAGCATGATCTTGTGTCTGATGAAGATGTTATTTGCCCTTGTACATAGGTTTCAGTCTAGGAGTATGATCTTGTGTCTGATGGAGATGTTATTCGCCCTCGTACATAGGTTTCAGTCTGGGAGCATGATCTTGTGTCTGATGGAGATGTTATTTGCCCTCGTACATAGGTTTCAGTCTGGGAGCATGATCTTGTGTCTGATGGAGATGTTATTTGCCCTCGTACATAGGTTTCAGTCTGGGAGCATGATCTTGTGTCTGATGGAGATGTTATTTGCCCTCGTACATAGGTTTCAGTCTGGGAGCATGATCTTGTGTCTGATGGAGATGTTTATTTGCCCTCGTACATAGGTTTCAGTCTGGGAGCATGATCTTGTGTCTGATGGAGATGTTATTTGCTCTCGTACATAGGTTTCAGTCTGGGAGCATGATCGTGTGTCTGATGGAGATGTTATTTGCCCTCGTACATAGGTTTCAGTCTGGGAGCATGATCGTGTGTCTGATGGAGATGTTATTTGCCCTCGTACATAGGTTTCAGTCTGGGAGCATGATCTTGTGTCTGATGGAGATGTTATTTGCCCTCGTACATAGGTTTCAGTCTGGGAGCATGATCTTGTGTCTGATGGAGATGTTATTTGCCCTCGTACATAGGTTTCAGTCTGGGAGCATGATCTTGTGTCTGATGGAGATGTTATTTGCCCTCGTACATAGGTTTCAGTCTGGGAGCATGATCTTGTGTCTGATGGAGATGTTATTTGCCCTCGTACATAGGTTTCAGTCTGGGAGCATGATCTTGTGTCTGATGGAGATGTTATTTGCTCTCGTACATAGGTTTCAGTCTGGGAGCATGATCGTGTGTCTGATGGAGATGTTATTTGCCCTCGTACATAGGTTTCAGTCTGGGAGCATGATCGTGTGTCTGATGGAGATGTTATTTGCCCTCGTACATAGGTTTCAGTCTGGGAGCATGATCTTGTGTCTGATGGAGATGTTATTTGCCCTCGTACATAGGTTTCAGTCTGGGAGCATGATCTTGTGTCTGATGGAGATTTTATTTGCCCTCGTACATAGGTTTCAGTCTGGGAGCATGATCGTGTGTCTGATGGAGATTTTATTTGCCCTCGTACATAGGTTTCAGTCTGGGAGCATGATCTTGTGTCTGATGGAGATGTTATTTGCCCTCGTACATAGGTTTCAGTCTGGGAGCATGATCTTGTGTCTGATGGAGATGTTATTTGCCCTCGTACATAGGTTTCAGTCTAGGAGCATGATCTTGTGTCTGATGGAGATGTTATTTGCCCTTGTACATAGGTTTCAGTCTAGGAGCATGATCTTGTGTCTGATGGAGATGTTATTTGCCGTCGTACACAGGTTTCAGTCTAGACAGTCCCGATATTTTTGCTCTTGTGAGAAACTTTTTTTCAGATCCCTCCATTGTAACGATGGATCTCAGGAAGGCGGCCGACTGAGCACATCCCAGTTTCTGCCTGTTGACAGTTATATCCATGGCGATATCAGTGTTGTGGCAGACAAACAGATCCTAGTTTCTGCGTAGTGACAGTTATATCCATGGCGATATTAGTGTTGTGGCAGACAAACAACATTATCTTCTTGTCACTGATTCTACCACCATAACTTACTGATGTTTCATGTACTCTTGGTGAATATTTGTTCTCTGCCTGCCAGACCATTAATGTCATCTATGAAGCTAAGCTTCAGGTCGGTTCTTCCTTCAATGCTCACTATGCTGCCAGACCATTAATGTCATCCATGAAGCTAAGCTTCAGGTCGGTTCTTCCTTCAATGCTCACTATGCTGCCAGACCATTAATGTCATCCATGAAGCTAAGCTTCAGGTCGGTTCTTCCTCCAATGCTCACTATGCCGACGTGTTCTTCCAGCACAGCAGTCAAGATCCAGTTCAGGATTTTTTAAAGAAGTGTGGGAGATAGAAAGCGGCCCTGGCCTTGTCGTAATGAGTTTTAAGTAGGGTGAAGGGTTGAAGGAGAGGTAAAGAGTATAAAAACAGCAGCATCAAACTCTGTATCAATAATGTAAAGATCGTGACATCGCTGATCCATTCCAAGCAGCCAAAAGGAAAAGTCGCCCCCTACTACTGCCTGAAAAAGATTTTAAAGCCCTCACAAACAACATCAACTAAATGTGGCCTCAAAAATCCGCAGAGTTCTTCGGAATCACTTGATGGAAATCAAAACTAAGGATCACATACATACCTTAGAAATGTGTAAAACTGAAAGCGACTTAAAATCGCATAAGAAGAGGAAAGAAAGGAGAAACACGGCGCTGTTAAAAATCGATCCGAAAATGAAAAATACAGAGAAGAATTTCATGAATCAGCGCTATGAAGATATTGAGACTCATTTAGATATAACGACACATTTCATTCTTCTTTTAACTTTTAAAAAGTTGTACTGGTTATTGCCGTAAAGTCTACAATCAAATTTAAGATTAAAATGATGATGATGATAATGAGAGAGAGAGAGAGAGAGAGAGCGAGAGAGAGAGAGAGAGAGAGAGAGAGAGAGAGAGAGAGAGAGAGAGAGAAAGTGCAAAGGAGATCCAAGTGTGCTAATAGTACGAAATTCATTAAATAGGGATGACTTTCCAGTACTCCTTGAAGTAGTAGAGCAGTGAAGTCACTGAAATGCAGAACTCTTGAAACATGTCAGAGAAGCAATAACCCCTATGATACTGCCATCTCCAAACAGTCCAGCACGCTAGCGAGTGGCCCACACTGCAGACGTAATCATTTAATGTCACCTTTACCAAGAAAGAACATCTCCACCACCACTGCCAGAACAATTGCACAATTAGTTTGAGCCACTGTGCCAGTAGAGGAAAGTTCAAAATATTATGAGTAGATTTCAGCCACAGTACTGGTGAAGAGCGGGCTGGTTTCCACAAAGGCAGAGCTTCTGTCAAAGAGATCTTTAACCGGCAGACCCTCTGTGAAAAAACAAACCCTGCACCAAGGCGAACTATACCACGTCTTCATAGATATGGCGCTCGACAGAGACCGGCACTGGGCACTATGAGCCACAATGGAGGAATTCAGTACAGCTAGTAAATTCCAGCCAGCCACAGTTCTCTGAGGCGGCTGGAACAGTATTCATGTGGAGTGCAGCTTGGGAGTGGTTGCATATTTTCGGTGAAGCTACCAAACATTATACTGCTTTTTTT
>JADBJO010025275.1:17500-23999 GCA_016801955.1 Conus betulinus
GTCATTGTCAATAAAAAACGATTCTGAAGCGTCTGAAGCGTCTCTCTATTGCCCATAAATCAGAAACATTACATACACTTCCTTCTCCCCCCCCCCCCCCCCCCCCCTTACCTCTCTTTCCTCTCCCCTCCTGCTTTCTGTTCCTCAAACTCTCTCTCCTTTGTCAACATCTCGTGAGTTTATTGTCTGCTCATAAATCATTTTCTTTCCAATGATTTACACACGACATTTAGCTCGCCATTCTTAACATGGCAACTTCCAGAACAGACATGAAGGAATGAACTCCTTAGCTCCGTGTGTGTGTGTGTGTGTGTGTGTGTGTGTGTGTGTGTGTGTGTGTGTGTGTGTGTGTGTGTGTGCGTCTGTCTGTCTGTCTGTCTGTCTTTCTGTCTGTCTCCCTGTGTGTGTGTGTGTGTGTGTGTGTGTGTGTGTGTGTGTGTGTTTGTGTGAGTGTGTGTGTGTGTGGCTGTTATGCACTTGTCATTTGAAAAGTGCAATAACTTTTTCCACTATAAAAATAACATAAGTGTTGCATACTTTATCTGACCAGGAGTTATATGTTAGTGAGCTTTCTCCCCATTGGAGATGGTCTCCCTCTTTGGAGACTATAGCTTGCTGAAGGTTCATTTTGAGAAACATTTATTTATTCCCCATTCACCCACTCAAGCACATACTGTCAGTTAGGCAGAATCATCTACCACTGCAGATATGAAGGCTTATTCCCCGCTCACCCACTCAAGCACCTACTCTTAGTTAGGCAGAATTAACTGCCACTGCAGATATGAATGCGTATCTTCCTCCTATTTCTTCACTCTAAGGCATAAGAGCAAGTTTTGTTTTATAATTGAATAGTTCTTGTAGTCTTTGCAACACCAAGCTGCTCTGTAAGTTGCTGGATGGTGCTCGGTACTTATCCTTGGAATTTATTAGTCAATTTTATATATATATATATATATATATATATATATATATATATATATATATATATATATATATATATATATATGTATATATATATATATATATCAGCATTTTGAAGAGTTTAATGCCACAAGAAGTTAAACGTGGGAGACGTGGGGAAAAGGTTTAATAGAAATTGAACAGCATCGCCTTGTATACAAATACACAGACAGCAGCAAAAGTGGACTTGGCACGAATAGCAGTGGTGCTGAACCATATTCGTTTGTGCACTCTTGGCTCAAAAGCCAATTGTCGTTTTCAGCTGACATGTTAAAAAATGTATAGTTACGAATCTTGAAAGCAGGCACCGCTTATTTGATATCATGTATAAAATATTAATGTTTAAAGTTTAATTAACCAGAAAATGACCCATACTACATGGTGTGGACACTTCTTGCATATTCTTTCTGAAATTCTGTGCAATTAGATCTTTTTAGTGGAATATTCCCGTCCAGTTTTTTTCTGTCCCCATAGAACAACGTTTTGGGAGTTTACTGTAATGTGTTAATGTACAACGGTACAAACTGGTTTCTTTTGATACATAATACTAACACTTTAAAGTAACGAGTAGACCATTAATTACAAATTTAGCTAATTATAACTGGCATACATATATCGGATATAATTTTGATATGGATATTCTCAATGAGAAAAAAAGACAAAATACATACTTTTCCAGAGAACTGCTGTATTGGGAGCAGGTTTCTGTTTTCTTTTACAAACGTGCAATCCATACTTTAAAAAAAAAAAAAAAAAACATTTCCTGGTCAGTCATATAATTTCCTATATCATAATCAAAATTTTTGGTTATTGTTATAAAGAAGATGCTCAGCAAGTAGTTCTGTTTTCGTGTCTGGCTTTATACATGCACACACATTCGTTTGTTTTGTGTTGTTATGGTACCCTTTCATTCTCCAGACCACTGCAGCAGCACTGCCCTCACACCGCTCATTCCAGATCTTCCTCTGCAGCCACAGCTTGCCTCGTTCCGCCACAGCCCCGGCACCGGCAATCCACATGGAGCAAGTAACTCCAAGCTGTCGCGAGACCACCCACTAGAGGAGACACAGCACTGCTGCCGAATCTCTTCGGTAGTGTTCAGAGATGCCTGTTCTGATCCGGCATATGCAGGACACTACATTACATGACTTCTATACTGACGATGGTAACTGCTTGGCCGCAGAGCGGGTGTGAGTGAGCTCCCTCTTTGAAGGGCACCCTCATGCCCATCCAACGACAATCGCCATGAAGCTGGCGGTAACAGTGACCCCGACAAAACCTTACCAAAGACAGAGACGTAGAGAGGAAATGAAAGCTGAGGTCATCGCGCGAAAGCGAGGTATCGAGGGCCACATTATTTTTTGTTTATTTATTTATTTTTCATTTATGTTTTTATTCACTTTTTTGCAATGCTTATCGATGAGGAGGAGGAGGAGGAGGAGGAGGAAAATGATGCAACTACGGATTTCCATTCGAGTCTGAAACTACATGACAGGGCTGTACTCTACGCTTACTTTCATAGTATATCTCGACGTAAACCAGGCGCGTGAAGTACAGATACTTACAGTGTTAGTCAGGAAATTTAAGCAGCATTCCCAGAGACACGTCCATTAAGTGGGCAAAGCTTGACTGTGTGGTCCAAGCCTCACCAAACGAGCCCAGAGCAAACTGAACTCTGCGTAAAAGCCCGTTCGGGCGTTAAATTTCTATAAATAAGTGGCTGCGACGGGAATTGAAAGCAAGATCCCCGCCAGCTGTGAGTCCCCCCCCCGACGCTAACCACTTTGCTACGGCGGCCCAATGACAAGATTCACTGACAATTTTCAGCGACTTTGGATCGCATTAGTCTAAGTCTGATAAGAAAGAACTACAAAATACAAACTATATCTTCCCCGTATGGTCTGTTGTTCTGTTCTGAATGACAAGATTCACTGACAATTTTCAGCGACTTTGGATCGCATTAGTCTAAGTCTGATAAGAAAGAACTACAAAACACAAACTATATCTTCCCCGTATGGTCTGTTGTTCTATTCTGAATGACAAGATTCACTGACAATTTTCAGCGACTTTGGATCGCATTAGTCTAAGTCTGATAAGAAAGAACTACAAAACACAAACTGTATCTTCCCTGTATGGTCTGTTGTTTTGTATCCCCTAAACCATGCGCGTTTGAGCAATCCCGTATATTGTTTCATATATAGTGCACTGAAACCGTCTTTTTTTAATACTCTTTATATGGACGTTTCCTTCTCATTTTCCCTTTTATTTCTCTTGTTTCAGACAAACAGGAAACTTTTTTCGTGTAAACTACCAAGTCCTCTGCTGGATTAAGATAAAAATCCATGTGCGTATGTATTTAGACACGATGATACATTCAAGAGTAGCAACTGTTCCTAACGACGAAAGGTTCGCCTGGATCTATATTTTACATAATGCACCCTACTTCTGGTCCCCCCCCCCCCCCCCCCCCCCCCCCCCCCCCTTCTCTAAAACAAATATTTCTTGAAAACAATACAGAAACAAGCAAAACAAGAAAACGAAGTTTAGACCTTACTGCATTATGTGAGGTGGGAGTGCGCACCTCCATACTTTACTAAAACAGTTTCATGAAAGAAGTATGGGGTGTGTGCACAACCTCACCGTACAGCAAAGAAGTCATCAACATTTCTGTGAATAACGTACATACACGCACATCATTCAGAGACCAATAGTTAGTGTACGTCACGTCTATAACAATGCACGGATGCAAGCATATCTAGATGGTGACAAACCCAACATGTTTCGCTTCATGCTGAAATATTATCCTCTCTCTCTCTCTCTCTCTCTCTCTCTCTCTCTCTCTCTCTCTCTCTCTCTCAACCAGTTTTCGTGTTTTTATATATGAGTTATCTTCACATTTTCTTGGTTGCTAATTGTATATTCCCATGTATCCAAAACGTGTAATTTTTTTGTGCACTTACCCTCATCCTGAACTCTAACGTCTCTCTCTCTCTCTCTCTCTCTCTCTCTCTCTCTCTCTCTCTCTCGCTCTCTCGCTCTCGCTCTCTCTCTCTCGCTCTCTCTGTCTCTTCTCTCTCTCTCCTCTCTCTCTCTCTCTCTCTCTCTCTCTCTCTCTCTCTCTCTCTCTCTCTTTCCAGATATTTGTAATCAAACCTTTACGTTTTGTGCGTTTGCATGTACTTCCTTTTTTTTGTTCTGTATTGCTGATCCTCCTCAGGGCGAATGCGATGCGGAATGTGAAGAAAAAAAATCCCACCAGTGCGTATCGATGTCCTCGTAATATGGTTTCTCTGGTCGCGTCGTTTTCACCCTAGAAATAATCACACAGACACACCATCCACTCCCGCCATCCCCAGCCCTCGTATTGTCATCTGGAGCGGGTAATTCAAAACAACCTTGGACATTTTGTTTTGTCCCATCGTTTTGTCTGCCCTTGAGATAATCCCATTGAAGTTCAGCGTTTGAAACTTACTTGCCATCACAAAAAGTGACTTGTTAGAAGGGAGTTGTTTTTTGATGAAAAAAAAAATTCAAACAAACAAACAGACACAAACAATTAAACGGGAACACAACATCGTGAATGCACTCTTCATACGCTTTAGTCATCCTGACCATAGTGTCTTTTTAAAATGTCGGTAAAAACTTACGCACCGTGTGCTTGAAAGCAAGGCCTTATTTCAACACAAAGATTAGAAATGGGCTGTTGTTACTATTCCAAACTAACAGTAAGTCTATCTATCTATCTAGATAAATAGATTGACAGATAGACAGACAGACAGACATATTGATGCATGCATACATACATACGTACAGACAGACATATGTTGTATCATTCATACATACATACATACATACATACATACATACAAACATACATACATTGATACATATACTGATTTCTAGATAGACCTTTTAAGATATGGCAGTGTAAGGCAATACAAAGTTTTCATTTATGATGAATCAGACAAATGATGTCACATTAAACAGCTAGGAAAACGTTTCTGGTCTCAACAGAAACATAGCTTTACTTAGATTTGTACTGGAATTTCTACTCAGTCGCCCAAATGATAGTCTCTTCTTGTGAAAAAACACGAATCCATGCATCAAATACAACTAAGCATTATGGATGTTAGCTGATATACTGTGCGGCACCTGCAAAGTGAAAGTTTGCAATGAAACACTTTTGGAATATATCAGCACACTGCGAACTGATATTTTATCATGTCTGATTAAGTTAGATCACTGGCATGAGATTTTTTCACCCCTGAGCCTGGGTGCAAGTATGAACATTTGGCACGATCTCTGCTGCCGCTGCTGCTGCTGCTGCTGCTGCCACTGCTGCTGCTGCTGGCGCGCTATGGAACACATTGGATTTGTTCACCTGGGGCCGTCGCCCTGGGTTAGATCAAAACACAGCCATTGGACACGTTCAGTGATCACGAACTTCACGCAAAGTTAAGATTTCGTCGTCACAACATCTTCCAGCTGACAGACACTCTCCGAGAAAACATTGAATTTGATTTGCACAGACTGAGACACGGAACTCGGCCCCCTGCTCTACAAGTGTGTCTGTGTAGCTCCCAAGTTCGTCTGCTACGATAGCTGGCTTAGCTCTGTGTGTGTGTGTGCCTCTGTGTGGTGTGTGTGTGTGTGTAGGCTAAATCAGTCTTCGTGCCTTTGTGTGTCACTGTTACTTTGTGTCAGTATGTGTATGTGTGTGTGCTTGTGAGCGTGACTTCATCATGTTTATGGCCTTTTAATAGTTTTATCAAACTTGTTTTAGTTCAGCAGCTTTTTCAGCCTTTGTGTGTGTGTGTGTGTGTGTGCGTGTGTGTGTGTCAGCGTGTTTTATGGGCATGCGCAGAAGTTTTGTGGTTATTCAAGACATGCGCAGGAGGAGGGAATCTCTCTTTTTATCTGACCTTCACCCTTTGGGCAAAAACATTTAGGACAATGAAAAAACGAACGACGAAAACCACTCTTCTCATATTCGGCGCAAAATGACAGTTGGATGAAAACGAGGCCGTTAAGGAGGGGATCATGGGAGTTGAAATGGTAATGATGACCATGATTAAAATGGTAATAATGGCAATAATGGTGATAATAATGGCGATGATGAAAACATATATAGTAAGAGGAAGGACACTGGTGATTTTTTTTTTTTTTTTTTTTTTGAGAAAAAGGGTCAGGTGGGAGTGGAGGGGGGAGAAACAGTAGGGTTTTTTCTCGTTTTGTTTTGTAATTAGTGTGTAATGGTGTGAATATTATTATTGACTGTGGTGATTATGGTGGATTGATGATAGTGTTTAGGAAATAAGGAATAGAAATGATACATTCCGCCCTCAGTCACCTCCGTTTTGAGACTAAGAAAGAAGCACAATGCTCTGCGCCGCCTGGCCCTGGTATGGAGGATACCATAGTCACGCTACCTTCCAGGCAGGCGGTATCAGAGGTGCTGTCTGCCGCCTGGCCCTGGTATGGAGGATACCATAGACACACTACCTTTCGGACGGGCGGTATCAGAGGTGCTGTCTTGTAA